>JASDQU010435610.1:95270-110942 GCA_032191745.1 Picea mariana | reverse complement strand
CACGATATCCAACACTTTATTCCTGGCAAGGATGAGGTCAATCCTTGTCTTCCATGCTCTGAAGTTAGAGGCTCCATCTAACTTGTTCTCTGACTTCATAGAATAAGTCATGGCTGCTTTGACTTGGTCAAACCCTAGATTTGACCACAAACTCAACCTTGACATCTTGGCTTGCTGAGAATATCAGGAGATGCGCTAGGCTAGAGTGCATCGATCTATCCAGAGATTAGGTCAATCCATTCACTTAAGGTGCCTCAACGAGTGGATTACGGTTTCTGCAACTGCTCCTGCTAGTAACCCTAGCGGCAGTGTCTTGGAAGATTCTTCTGCTAGTAACCCTAGCGGCAGTTACTCGACGAGCTCAATATCCTAGGGGCTATGTTTCCTTCCAGCGTTTAGACTGAATGAAGGAGGTGTGGGCCCATAACCTGTTATAATATGAAAGATGTGTTCTCGTTTTACCATTGACAATACCCTTGTCACCCAACCATAAGCCGAAGCCACCCTCCGAGCACCTTAACCTTGACAAAGAATCACTCCGGAAGAAAACATTAGGCTAGATAGCCAAACAAAGGGTAGCACACTTTTCCCCAAGGATAGCGCATAAACAAAGGCTGATCAGATGTTCCAAACCCTAGCCAAGAGATAGTCCAAGCTAAAACGTAACTGCTAGCTGCAGTAGCTGCACCAGCAACTCTCCTCCAAACCTACGCACAAGACTGCAACTGCACTGCGCAGAACTGGCTCTTTGCAACTTCTAAGACGTGTCAAATGAGAGACTGGCGCCCTGTATTTATAGTGGTTCTGGTAGACTTACTGGGGCTGAATTATCCTTCTGGGCACCTGTCTGTTTAGTATATTATTATTTCTTATGGTCGACTTCTTCTCTTGGAGGCTAATAACCTAATATAAATTATCTTCTTGAGCCGACAAGTCTTCTAGGGTTATTATCCAACTCTTTAGGGTTTCTTCTTGCTTCCCGAAGTATTCTATCCTTGGCAGGTTTACACGTGGAGGTAAATACCTCCCGCAGCTACCATAATATCAACATAACTCCCCCTGATAGTATTCCCCTTTTTGTTCTTGTAGAATATTATGGAAATCAATTTGGAGTAGAAATTACTCCTAGTTTTTTTCGAAGATACTCAAAGATATCCCTAGGAAGAGGCTTTGTGAAGATGTCTGCAATCTATTCTTTTGTCCCAATGTACTCCAACTTGATATTATTTTATGTGACTTTTTCCCACGGAAAGTGGAACTTAATAGGAATATGTGTTGTCTTAGAATGCATCACTTAATTCTTGGAGATGTTTATAGCATTGGTGTTGTTATAGAGTATCAGAATAGGCTCATCATATCTCACATGTATGTCTTGCAGGGTATTCTCCATCTAGAGAATCTGAGTACAACATGTTGCTGCTATGATATATTATTATTTTTCTATGGATAAGGATATTGAATATTGCTTCTTGCTCAACCAAGAAACTAAGTAGTCACCTAAGTAGAAATCTTCTCGACTTGTACTTATTTTGTCTTCAATACTTCTTTCCCAATCTGCATCTGTGTAGGAAACCATAGTTAACTCATTTCCTTTCAGATACCATAGCCCAAAATTTGTTATTCCTTTAAGATATCTAAAGATCCTTTTCATTTCTAGAACATGGGTTTCCTTTAGCACTTCTTGAAATCTTGTGATTTGTTCGACTGCTTGCATTACATCTAGTCTTGAAGTTGTCACATAGAGTAAACTATCAATCATTGATTTGTAGAGTCTTTGATCTACTTCTTTATATTCATCATTTTTTCTCGACTTGCAATTGGTAACCATAGGAGTACTCACAGGTTTACAGTTTTCCATTTTGAACTTCTTTAACACTTCCTTGATGTACTTGGTTTGGGAAATGAAAATGCCTTCATCTAGTTGAGATATCTGGAGTCCCAAGAAGAAATTCAAGTCCCCAAGTACGGATATTTCAAATTCATTATTCATATCCTTGGAAAACTTCTGACTCAATTTATCATCATCACTTCTAAATATTATGTCATCAACATACAATTCAGTAATAATCATACCGCCTCGATACACTTTTATGTAGAGTTTACTATCTGCATTTCCCCTTCTAAATCCTTGTTGTTGTAAGTACATGTCGAATCTTGAGTACCAAGCTATCAGAGCTTTCTTAAGTCCATACATATCTTTCTTCAATATGCAAACAAAGTCTTCATTTTCTGATAGTAGAAACCCTTATGGTTGTTCTATGTAGACTTCTTCTTCTAATTCTCCATTTAGAAAAGTTGATTTTATGTCCATCTGATACACTTTGATCCTTTTGGAGCATGCATAAGCCAATAAAATTTGAATTGCTTCCATTCTGGCCACGGGAGAAAAGGTTTCTTCAAAATCTATTCCTTCAACTTGAGCATATCCTTTGCACACTAGTCTTGTTTGGTTTTTGGTTACCTATCCATCTTCGTTTAGCTTGTTTTTGAAGACCCATTTTGTCTGAATCACATTTTTGTCCTTTGGTCTTGGAACTAGTTCCCATGTCTCATTCTTCTCTATTTGATTTATTTCTTCTTCCATAGCCTTAATCCAAAGTTCATAATTTCTAGCTTCCTCAAAGTTACTTGGTTCAATTGTGGACAATAATGAAACATGTCTTTGTTTAGGTGTTTTTTCTTGCCTTCTTCTTCTGGTTTCTACTCTGAAACTTCTATATCCAATGATTTGTTTTGGTAGATGATTCTTCTGAACCTAACGACTAGGTTTCCTAGAAGGTGTCTGAAAATCTTGCTAGTTTTTTTCTTCTGACTGCTTCTCTTCTTCTTGTTGTTGTTATTCTTCCTCTTCTTCTTTATTTATGTCTTCATTTTCATTTTCTTCAAAGATGTTTGAATGTATTCATTCCTTTCTGGTCTTCAACAAGTATGTTTCATCAAACTTTACATTGATTCTTTCCACTATCTTGTTGAGTCTTAGATTGTAGTACTTATATGTTTTTCTTTTTCATGATTACCCAACAAATATGCCTTTGTCCACCCATGAGTCAAATTTTCCAATCTTCTTGTCTTCCCTTGTTATGTAACACTTGCTTCCAAACACTGTAAAATGCTTGGCATTGGCCTATCTTCCTTTCCATAACTCATATGGAGTCTTATCACTATCACTTTTGATCAATCCTCTATTCAAGATATGAATGGTTGTATGCATTGCTTGTCCCCAAAAGATATCACTTAGCTTGGAGTCATTCAACATGGTTATGGCCATTTCTTTTATAGTTTTGTTTTTCCTTTCAGCAACTCCATTTTGTTGAGGTGTTCTAGATGTTGAAAAATGTCTTCTTATTCCTTGTTCTTAACATAAATCCCTAAATTCATTTGAAGTAAACACACCTCCATTATATAATCTTAAGCATTTGATTTTCAAATCAGTTTCATTTTCAACCAGTTCCTTGAATACCCTGAAACATTCGAAAGATTCTAACTTTTTCTTGAGGAAGCAAACCCAGGTCATTCTGGTGCAGTCATCAATGAGTAGCATGAATTATTTTTCACCATCCATTCCTTTTATTTTCATGGGTCCACATAAATTAGTGTGCACAATCTCCAATGGTTTTGTCGTAGAGTATTTATTTGTCTTGAATTCAACTTTATTTTGTTTTCCATGCTGAGAGTGCTTGCAAATAGTATTTGTTGGATTTGTAATTTCTGGCATTTCTCTTATAACTTGCTTCTTGTTGATCTTGACACGATTATAAAAGTGTATATGTCCCATTCTCCTATGTCAAAGCCAACTTTTATCTTCTTTTCCCAAACAACATTTTTCTTCTTCGATCCCATTCAAGATGTATATGTTGTTTGGAGTTTGTGTCATTGTTTCCATTAGTCTTCTTGGTCATTATTTCCTTATTTCACATTCTTTTGAATTGAATGTAAGTGTGTGTACCTGATCACACATTTGTCTCACACTTAGCAAATTATGCTTCATATTTTCAACAAGTAGGATGTTTTCTGCCACATCATCTTTGTTTCCAAGACTGACTATTCATTTTCCTATAATTTTGGTTGAGTTATCATTTCCAAATGTGGTAGACCCCTATTTTTCTTTATTTAATATTACAAATATGTTTTTGTCTCCATCCATATGCTTTGAGCATCCATTGTCAATATGGCTTCTTCTATTTTGGGCTTGTAAGACAAACCCACATTCCTCAACCTTCAAATCTTCTTGCTTCCTTTTCTAAGTTCTTTTTTGTTCCCCTATATGATTGAAAGGAACATGCCTAGTCTCCCATGAAGAAACTATCAAATAACTTTTGCAATTTCTAGCTATGTGTCCAAAATTGTTACATTTGTAGCATTCAATTTCATAACCTAGAGCACCAAAACTGTTATAGTTTTTGTCAAACACCTCACGAGGATTTCTAGGATAATTTCCTTCATAATGATTCTTGGGATTTTGATAGCTAATTCTATTCCAGACATTTCTACCCTTTGCATAGGCTCTACAATTTATGGCTTTATGACCAAAAATATTGCAAGAATAACACAAGCCAAGAAAAATATTTTGGTAACTGGGTGTGGGTGGTTTTCTAGTTGGTGTTGTTGTTCTGAAATCATGATCTTATTGGGTCTTCTTCATTGCTAGTTGTTGATTCCATGTTCCTATGAATGCATGATTTGCTTTTTTATTCTTAATTTATAGTCTTTGTATGTCCTCCTTTAGAGGCCTGCATTCTTCTTTCTTGATGGAACCCTTGATAGTATCTTCATAACTTCTTTTCTCTGCTTCATTTCCTATCATCATAGGGATTGAACCCTCATCAATATTGTGTTGTTTGTATCTAAGTCCAAACTTTTCATAGAATGGTTTTTTATTGCAGATGATTCCATCCAGTATTTTTGTGCTATTATCAAAATTTAGTTGGATTTCCTTCTTCTGTAGTTCCTTTCTTAGTGATACTATTTCAACTTCCATATTCTCTGTTGTTTTCTTCTTTTCTTCCAGTTGTGTCTTGAGTGTTTCTTCAATCACTTTGGCTTCTTCCAAATGAATCCTTAGATCTATGATATTCTACTTGGCTTCTTTAGAATTTGTTCTAGGGTTTTGAAAGCCTTTCTTCAGTTTACTTAACTCTTCTTTGAGAGACTTGTTTTTATTCCTTGCTATTCTTATATCAATTAAGACACTGATAAAATTTTCCTCAATATTCACTTCTACTTCTTCTTCATAGTCTCCTTCATTATTTTCAGTAGTTTCCTCTTGAGTCTCTAACACCATGAAGAGTACTCTTCTTGAGTCATTGTCACTATCATCATCTTCATTGGATGAGGAACTATCGTCTTTTGAATAGAGGCTTTTCTTTTTCAAAAAAAATCCTTTATTTATTTCCTTGTATATTTTATCATATTTCTTTTCTTTCTTATAAACTTCTTCTTCATCACTATCTGAACCCCTTGCATAAGGACATTTGGAAGAAAAATGGCCAACTTTACAATAGTAAAAACATTTGAAAGCAAGTTTACCTTTATACTTCTCAGTTCCTCTTTTCAACTTTCTCACAAAGTTGGCTTCTTCTTCATTGTCTTGAATCATCACCATTGTTGGAGCATGGTTTTGACCTTGGCTTGTTCTTTCTTGTCTTCTTGGAGAGTTTGAAAGTTGCTTCCCTTCTTGATGGATTTTCTTGTTTTGTTCTCATTTCATATGTTGTAAGTATTAAATGTAATTCATCCATGCTCAACATAGCCAAATATTTCTTTCTTCTAGAGATGATATTTTAGGGTCAAATCTCATTGGGAGAGATCTCAATATATTTTGCACAATTATTGAATTTTCAATATTTTCTCCAAGTCCTCTTATAGTATTCACAATTTCATCAACTCGAAGAAAATAAGCT
Organism: Picea mariana; assembly: GCA_032191745.1. Classification (NCBI taxonomy): domain Eukaryota; kingdom Viridiplantae; phylum Streptophyta; class Pinopsida; order Pinales; family Pinaceae; genus Picea; species Picea mariana. Next base: position 105,042 of record JASDQU010435610.1, on the reverse strand, counting down.
GCAATATCTTCATCTTCCTTCATTCTCAAATGTTAAAATTGTCCTCTATAAGTCTGAAGCTTGGCCCCTTTGACTTTAGCATCTCCTTCATAAATATTTTTGAGCTTGTCCTAGATTTCCTTTGCAAAATCACAATGCATAACCTTAATAAATTATGAACCTATTAGACCACTTAGAATGACATTTATAGCCTTTGAATTGTATTCACTGAGCTTTTTCCCAGCATTATATGTTGGGGGAGAAGCTAGTGCAGTGTATCCATTTACTACATCTTGTCAAAGATCAAATCCTTGTTCCTGCAAAAATGCTCTCATTCTTATGCTCTAAAAAGTACAATTTTTCCCATCAACATTGGTGTTCCATTTTTAGTAAATTATTCTTTCTTATCCATGATATTCCTTCCAGTGGTTAGACTGTTCCTAAAGGAACAGACTCTAATACCAATCATTAGAATATTCAAGAATACTGAGAGGGAGGGGTGAATCAATATAGATTTATTTCAAAAAATTTAACCTTAAAGCACTACATAAAAATTAACCATTAATCATGTCATTCATCATCACATAAACTCATACACATTGCACACATATTTTTACATGGAAACCCAACTGGGAGAAAACCACATAAACTTTTCTTAAGTACTTTCAAGATTTTACAAGCACCAACTTGAAGGAGCACTCACTTCCTGAGTTTTCTAGAACCTACTGGAAGGAGACACGAATCCCATTGGAATATTTTAAATGATGATACAAGATCAAATCAACCTTCAAATGCAGCCCAAAATCACTTCTTAAATCTGTATACAAAACTACTCAGAACTGTACCTCAAATATGCAAACTTGTAAGATTCCCCACAAGCTTAGATTTATGTTTCTGATTCTAAAAATTATACCTCGGATATTAGGATATGTTCTCCTTCTAATGCAACAAGTGGAATTCAATTTGGACCTACCAAGCTTCATATATAACTGTTTTATCTCGAACACCTATTTGAGACTAGTTTCTAGATTAGTCACAAACCCTAAATTCCAACAAGTATAACTATGTACCTGTAATGAATCAATATGTGAAACTTGTACCCAATATTATTTGTTATTTTCTCTGAAAATCCTCCAAGTTTCACTCCTTGAATCTTCCCCAAAAACATTTATAGAGAAAATGGAAAGATGACTCTTTTTGAAGAAGAAAACCCTAGTTTTAAAAACCTCAACTTCCACCGAGTATAACTCCAAACCTATAATGAGTCAAGACCTGAAATTCATACCCAATATTCTTCGATATCTCTTCTGAAACATATCCAATTTTCGCTATCTGAATAACTCTAGGAAAAAAAAATTAAAAAAAAATCCAAGATGACCTTCAAAGAAAACCCTAGAACAAATAATCACAAGACTTCATCTTCCCTTGTAATTTCACCCTTCTTCACTTTATCTTCCCTTGGAAATTCACTCCTCTAGGCTGAAACTCACTCCTCTTCGTTGGCTAGGTCAAATTGGTGTGATCCTAATGCCAAATGAAGATCCACTTATTTATATGAGTCTTCTCCACATGAGGGGGTGTGTCTAAGGATCAAAACATTTTGATTTCACCCCTTCCTTAAGGATGGTTGGCCTTAAGGGCTTCTTTACTTTACTTTAGGGGCTTCTTCTCTTGGCTTCAGGGACTTCTTCACTTGGTTTTAAGGGATTATTCTCTTAGATTTAGGGGATTCTTCACTTGGCTTTAGGGGCTTCTTCTCTTGGTTTTAGGGGCTTCTTCACTTGACTTTAGGGGCTTATTCACTTGGTTTTAGGTATTCTTCAAGGCTCCATTTGTGTACAAATCAAAGTGGGCATGTGGAAACAACCACATGTTATTTTATCCTGTGAGTGTCGTGCTTAAAATATATGCCATAAGGGGAACACTTTGGAGTTATATACACTTATGTCAAGGCTCCTTCAAGGCTCTTCAAAGCTTCTTCAAGTGGACACATCATCATCACTTTTAGGGAATTTTGGGCTTTTCTTTAGGGTTTCTTGTAAGGTTGAAATCAATGACAACCAATTTTCCAACAAGTTCTTCATGCAGAAACACCCACAGTTAGTCAAGTGTTGAGGACAACACTTGTTTGAAGGGGAGGGGATGGTAAACCCCATGTTAAGTATAAAACCCCTTATTAAGCCCTAGATATTGAATTATTACATTTCTAGTGTTATATTTGTGTGTAGGATAGAACCCTTCATTGTGCCCTTTGTCTTCTAAATACACACACACACACACACACACCAAGGAGACCTAGTCTTAGGAGCATTTTATCTCATCTTGTACATAGAATATATTGTAAAGGGAGGTTTCCCCCTCGAAGTGGACTATTATTCATTGACTTTTTATCATTCTCAAGGCGTTGGTTCCTGACAGTTGGTGTCTTATTTCCATAAAGATAAGTGTCTTGGTTATATGATTATTATGTTGAATTTTATGTTATGATGTTATTAATTCAATGTTGTGTATATTATGAATTTGAATGTTATTCTATTATACGTATAAATATGCATATGTAATCATGCATGAATTAATTGTGTGTGTGCATCCACTGCATTGCTTGTTTTACATGCATAAGTCATTTCATAATAGGACGAGGATGAATTATGGTATGAAATATTAAAAGGTGGATTCTGTCTTAGCTAGATGGATATGGAAAATTATAAAAGATATCAAAGAAATATTTTAAGTTGTTGGAAGGGAAATTTTCGAGTAGTACCCTATTGACCCAACAATGTATAGGTGTGGTTGGGTATGTTACACTAGTTGTTGGAGACTTGATCATTGGTAAGTCGGTTCATCTACTGGTGAGTCATTTTTCAACCAACTTGAAATGAAAGAAAAATCAACCCATGCTTAAGATCCTTCTTTTCTCTCTCCTACTTCCACCAAAAAATTGCTTGCTTCATTGGTGAGGCTGACCTCTTGTGTTGGTGCAACTCCTTATACAACTTATGCTCCTTGGGTAGGAGATGCATGGAACTCTTCATCCTCTTTACTCTTCACTCTCCACTCTCTTCTCTTGGTTGTGCAGTTTCTAGGGTGAAGCTATAACATCCCCACTATAATCCCCATTTTAATTAATGCTTATGTAGATATAATGTGTGGCTATGTCCAAAGCGATATAATATGTGAATTGTATTTCTATGTTTTAATAACAAAATATGATTCCAGGTGCTAAGGGGACATGGAAAAGAGATGGGGGTTGAATTAATCCAAAAGAGAGGGGAGTGTTTAGGATAATAGATAAGAGGGGTTCAAGGGGGAATTACCCATGAATATTAATTCAACCCATTTTCCTAAATTTTCTATTGGTGTAAGAATATCCTAAATTATGATTGAGTGTTCCCAAATCCAATCATTGAATACATGTAAGACGGTGGGTGTGAGTAGTCACATCCCAAAGTTATTGGGAACATGGGGGTTGAGTACAATCCGCTTGGGGAAGAGTGTGAGTCAAGCAAACAAGCCAAAGGTGACGAAATTTGCATGGGTTGGGACAACAGTTTTAGAGAGTCAAGTTTTGTGCATGAGGAGAAAGTAGAGAGTAGGAAAGAGATCTTGGAGCTAGTGCAGTCATGGAGGGTGAATTTTAGAGCAAGTTGGAGCATATTGAAGCATATTTGGAGCTAGAAACTGAAGAGCCAGGTTGTCAGGCCTGAAGAATGAACTCTTGGGCAAGTTACAATAACAAAAAGAGTTTGTTGTTGGTTTGCTGGTAATTTTCCTAACAATAGGTTCCCTTATGTTCCCAACTGAGAGATTTCCATCTACCTGTGCCAGAGAGACCCTGATAAAAGAATGGGATGTCCAAGGGACTAAGATCAATGAAGGGGTACATTCCTTGGGTTGGGCACGTCAAGAGGAAGAGAGCTAGTGGAAAATTGGGATAGTTGTAGGAAGATATCAGCGAGTTGTGAGTTTTATGAGTTGTGAGTGGAATGCGAGAGACCACCCTATTTCGTGGATTACTAGCCTCGGCTCAGGGGTGACTGGTTGTTGATATTTGGACATTCAATCTATGGTTTCATGGAACGTTCGTCCCAAGCAGTTGGTTGCACATTTGTTATAAAAGATAAGTGTTCCAAGCAGCGGGTTGCACATCTGTTATAAAAGATAAGTGTTTTATCTTGTTGTTGTGTTATTTCATGAGTTTATTTGTTGTGCATGAACTCTATGTTTTTTAGAATGATTTATATGTTGTTACGTGAATTATTAAGCTGCATTCACGTTATTTTGATATATTGTAGATGCATCTAATTATGGTTATAGACAGTAGCTAAATCTGGTTTAATTCGTAGATGAAAGTTATAGGAAATCAATTAGCTGTAAAAAAATTAAATTAGTTAACAAAGATTTCATTTTTATAAGTATTTTTCACCGTAATGTCCTTGGTTAGGCTAGGGGATGTTACATTATGGTATCAGAGCATCTGGTTCGAACACCGGACTTGGATGGGCTTGAACCAAAGCGAATCGGTGAAATTCGTTATTGCAGATTTTGTGTATGACATATTTGGGGAAAAATGAAGAATTTAGAGAGAAATCACCAAATCCGTGAGCAAATCCGTTTTTAAGAAGGTTAATGGACTAGATTGGTGAATTTGCAGATCAAAATTCGACCTGGAATGGCCAAAATTCAAGTTTTAATGGCTTCCTATAGATTTATAGGCAATTTGGCGAATTTACAGCCGAGATCTCTTTTGATCTCGAGATCGATGACCAAGATTCATTATGATAAATTTAAAAAACCATAAGGTATCGGTCGCTTGGAAGGTTAAGCAAATCAACAGCCAAGATTCATTTTTGGCCATTTAGAAAATAAATCAGATTTACGGCACAAATTCACCTGGTTTTTTGTTAAAATTTTCTAAGTATGAGGTTCAACCACTGAAAAAATGTTCGAAATTCCCCAAGAGAAAATGTCAATGGTCGATGGTCAATGGATGGGCATCGACAGATTTGAGTGAAGTTTATACGATCAACGACCAAGATCATTTTTTGAGTGGTAGATCGACGGTCTAGATTAATCGTAGTTTGGTCGAAATTTTTCTAATTTTGTCCCGAGAGTTCACCCATGGCCGATGGTCGGCTCAATGAGTTGGGAGAAGAGTTTGGTCGAATGTTATACATCTCTGAACTTCGATGGTCGATGGTTGGGGATTTTTTGAATCCACCAAATTGTTTTCAACAGTCGATGGAAATCATCGATGGCCGATGGTTCGATGGTCGGACGTCGGTCGATTTGGCGAAATGTTTTAAATCAAGCAAGAGAATTCTGTGATCACCGATGCACCAATGGTTGGGTGTTGAATGATTTGGAAAAGTGTTCGGATCCTCCAAGAGAAGTGGTCAATCGCTGATGAAGGAAAATTGGATGATGAAATCATCATACACATGGCATGTCACATCTGTATCCACATGTCATGCCATGTCAACAGTTTCCATGTTAGATCTGAAAGTGTCATGCCACGTCAGTAGTTTCCACGTCAGCCAAGAATTGGTCGATGGTCAATGGTCGGGCATCGAAATAATTTGAGAGGTGTTTGATAGTCAATAAGGATCACCAACGAGTGATGATAGATGGTTGATTCGGCTAATTTGGAAATTTATTGAAAATCAGTCGTCGGGGAGTTGCATCGATGGTCGACGGTCACATCAGTAGATTAGGGAAGGAGTTGTGAGCGTCCAAAGGAAAGTGTCAATAATTGATTGCTGATATATTTATATCAATGATTGTTTTTTCTCCCGATTTGAGCTAAACAATTAATATTTAAAGGCTGTTACGGTAGTAAAACAGCCAGTTTTATGCGAATGCTTGTGGTTTTTGAAGGTCATTAACACACGAGACATTTTTGAGGCCCTAAATGATGTTTTTAGCCAGTAAAAACCCATGATAATATAGTGTACCAAGGTACTCTCTACATACCAAATAAAGTAACTCAGAGATAGCTATCCAATGAGCTAAACGGTTCACAAAACAGAGCTCGTATGAGAAAATTACAACCAAAACAATGAGGGTAAAATTTTGGCACCAGTTTTACTTCCATAAGGCATAACTCCATGCTTAGAAGTATGTTTGGGGCACATGAGAAATCGATGGAAACATTATGACCCATTGAAGCTAGAGGTGAAGTCATATTTTGGTTATGGGTACCTGAAAATGTGCAGGAAGAGAAATAAGGCACATGTAGCATGCAAGGATAAATTCGGTAAAACAACATAAACTTCTCTAGACCATAACTTTCAGCTCGGAGCTCGGACTTGAGAAAATGAATAGTCATTGGAAAGGTATTGAGGAGTATAATAATTTTTTTCACCCATAATTTTGATTTGGGCAATAAAATTTCTCATTATTTGATAAAGAGATTTTTGTAGCAGTAAAAGAGTGGAAATTGTAGCATGTAATTGTTGTAACTTTTCGATTAGAACTCAAAAAGAGGCATGACTATAGTCATTGGAAAGATGTTTCAGAGAGGAATGCATCAAGGATATCAAATTTTTATTTGGTGAAATGTGTCCTTCATAAATTGATGAATAAATAAATTGTATTCTATATGATGAAATGTTTTATTTTATGCATGTCTAACAATAATTATTGCATGCACATTTCTTGCATAATTAGAGGTACAGGAAAACAATTTTGGTTATTATATGAGGAATGGAGTTATGGAATATGCTCGGGGATATTACAACCATGAGGAAGAGGTCATAGGTCTGCATTTCATCATGGGGAATGTTGAAACATAGTCAAATGGAAGAAGGGATAGGAAGGAGCCTATCACTATGAGAATATTGCATAGAGAAGTGCAAAGCTATAGAGATGATAATGAAAGGATTGTGAACGATTAAGAAGAGATACTTCAGAGCTTAAATATGTTTCATAATAAGTTTAATAAGGAATCTGGCACTAAACAAACATCTAGGGCTAGACAAGTGTCAGTATCAATATCCCATAGCAAAATGAATTATCATGGAAATGATAGGAAGTCAAGAAGCATGAGAAGGAGCCATCATTCTCCAAAGTAATCCATTAGAAGGACTCATTCAAGTTCAAGGCTAGGGAGCAGCCCAAGTGTGTATCTTTTTTGGAGGCAAAGGAAAAGGCCCGAGGAAGATATCTTACAAGGTGAACTTTGAAATATTAAGTCACCAACTTTCAATGGTGAGCACAGGAAAGAAAAGAGGTAGGGGCCTCACTGTTGGAAATAAAGAAATATTTCCAGCTGCATGGCTACCCCTCCTAGGTAGAATCTAGAATTTCCACCTACCACTTGCAAGGAAAGGAAACCATGTGGTGGGATCAGCTTAAGCAAGCCAAGAACCTTGATGAGAAGAGGATCATCTCGTGGAGGCAGTTCAAAGGATATTTCCAAGAGAAATATTTTATGAACAGTACTATAAAACAAAGATGTGTTGTACAGTTGGTTTGAGCAGTTGGTTGTCATTGATTTCAACCCTTGGAGAGTGATCTTGGAGATTGATTTCAACCCTTAGAGATTGATTTCAATCCTTGGAGAACCCTAGAAGCCCCATAAAATTGGACGAGATCGTTGGACAGTTGGTTATCATCTGTATGATTGAGATTGATGATGAGTTAGTTGGGTACATTTGATGTAGACTACATGTATCCCCGGAGGTGTGGTTATGGGACCCGAATTTGATTGAGGAATAATGACATGAAGGACAGTGAAATTGTAGGTAATATTATCATAGATGAATAGTACACGTCATTTTGTTTCTGGTGATATGTGGAACACCACATGGTTCCTCACGGTTAGGGAGATATGGCCTTGTGAAGTTGGAAGCCCCAAGGAAGGGTTAAGAAACCCCAGTTGGTTACAAGTCAATTAGTCAAAGGGGTAATGTGGTTGTAAAAATTGATTTCTAGAAGCCCTAAATTAATGGAATAAGTTACCTAGAAAAAGTATAAATACCCCTCAATGAGTCATTCACAAGCACACATGCACACACTTACATTGAATATATATCTTGTGAATGTTACGGTCTAGTATTGTGATCTTTTGGCTAGTTTGCGGCGAAGAATTCTGAGGTATCGAAGCAGGAGAAGTGCGAGATTCTCAGGATTACAGAGGAGAGTGGGAGAAAATGAGGAAACCTTAATTTAGGTCATCCTCGTGGATTGCACTATACTTGTCTAGTGAGGCCCTCGCATGTTGCACTATACTTGTCTAGTGAGGCCCTTGATTATTGCACTATACTTGTCTAGTGAGGCCCTCACTTATTGCACTATACTTGTCTAGTGAGGCCCTGGCTTGTTGTCCTATGGATTTCTAGAAAGGCACTTGCAGATTTGGGAAAATGTTAGTACCAGGTTGTTGATTGACTATGGAAGAAGCTACAGGTCATATTACATAGTAACATGTCAGTTATAGGATCAGAGTTAAGGGTTAAGGCTTATGGTTTTGGTGTTATGGTACATGCATGGTGATGATAGTATATGTTATGGTATATGCATGGTGATGATAGCATGTGATTTGGTGCATCTTGGTAATGTGATGGTACATTGATTAGAGGCATCACTGGCTAGTTTGGCTTCTAGTTTAGTTACATGTTATGGTACATACTTGAGGCTTGGTACATTATATCTTGGTGACATTGAGGAGCATGCTTGAAGCATGTGTTTGAGGAACTTGGTATATGACTTGAGGCACATCATTGGATGCATGGTGTATGTTGGTTGAGGTGTACTTGTTGAGATACATTGCTTGTACATATTGTGGATACATTGGCACATGGTTTATGGTGGTTGGTTGAGGCATATCATGAGTGATATAACACTTGTTTGAGGTACATGGTTAGCATGTTTTATGGTTGATGATGTTATTGGTATTGGTACATCGATATATGCTTGGTACACATTTGGCACATATTCTTGGAATATGGTTGAGGCACTTCATTGATGATATCTTATCGTATATGGTATGGTGTCGATCTACATGGTTGGAACATGGTATGGTATAGGTGGTGATACAGGTTTGGTGCATGGTTGATGCACTTGTTGATGATATAGGTATAGGTTGATGCATGGGACATGATTGGTACTTGGTTGAGACACATATCTTGTGAGGCATGTGTTGGTGATGTTGAGCATATGGTTTGAGATATTTTCTTAGTGATATTGGCATGAGTTGAATGCAGATGAGAGTGGATCTGGTTTCGTGGATGAGACAATGATAGGTTGGATATAGTGACAGGTTACAGGTTGTTGTGAAAATGACATAGTTGCGATAGTGACAGAGTTTATGGAAGTGATAGTGGCAAAGTCTGTGACAATTGGTCTACATTTATATTTCAGGGTGGCAGGACAAGGCAAGGAAAGGGGGTTGTAGCCTCCTTCTAGTTGAATCCAAAGAATCAGGGAGTTGGAGATTCCTTCATGTTGGATCCTGAGAACTACTTGGTTGCAGCCACCTTCGAGTTCAAGCCGGAGAACCCAGGGGGTTGTAGCCTCCTCCTAGGTTGAGACAGAGAATTTAGGGAGTTGTATCTTCCTTTAGGTTGTAGGCTGAGAATAAGGGGTTGGATCCTCCTTATATTTGCAGCTGGAGAATTTGGAAGTTGGTGCTTCCTATGAATGAATTCTTGATATATATATAAGAAAACATTATGTGGTTTTATCCCATTTGGGTTTCCACGTAAATATTGGTGTACTGTGTTCTTGATGTATTATTGATGCTACTTATGTTTACATGCTTAATATATATATATATATATATATATATATATAT
>JASDQU010435610.1:79626-95220 GCA_032191745.1 Picea mariana | reverse complement strand
AATATAATATAGATTCCATTTTCTAGCCTTTTAAAATAGACATAGTGATCAGAATGACATCTATTATAACCTCGTTCTGTTGTAAACCTGTCAAACTTCAAACACCACTGCCTTGGATCTTTCTTTAGGCCATACAAGCTCTTCTTCAACCTGCATACCAATTTTTCCTTCCCTTTGACCTCATACCCCTGTGGTTGCTGCATATAAATATCTTCATCCAAATCCCCATAGGGAAAAGTTGGTTTTACATCTAAATGTTCAAGATGCAAATCTTCTACTGCCACAAGAATTAAAATAATCCTAATTGAATTCATTGTAACAACAGGAGAAAATATTTCATCAAAATATATACCTTTCTTTTGTGCAAACCCTTTTAAAACAAGTCTAGCCTTGTACCGTATTTTTCCTCCATCTTCTTCCTTCAACTTGTAAACCCATTTATTCTGCAATGCTTTTTTTCCTGCAGGAAACTGAAGCAAGTCCCAAATCTGTTTATTTACCAAGGAATCCATTTCCTCTTTCATGCCTTGCTCCCACTTCTTTTTAGTGTTTACTTGCATTGCTTCTTCATAACATTTTGGTTCACCATAATCAATCAACAATAAATAATGCAATGAAGGAGAGTATCGTTCAGGGGGTATACTTAACCTGGTAGATCTTCTAACAAAACTTGTAGGATTTTGAGGTACGTGTTTCTCTTGTTCTTGTACATTTTGATTTTCTGGTACCCATGGAATTTATTTTTCAGTGATCTCATCAAGCATTGTGTATTCTAGTTTTTCTTTTTAATGTTTCTTTCCCTGCAACTGATCATTGTACATGACCTTATCATTGAATATGGCATTTCTACTCTTATAATTTTGTGATTTTCATAATCCCATAAGCAATAACCAAAATCATTAACACCGTATCCAATAAAGGTACACTTCTTGGATTTTGCCTCAAGTGGACAAATGATTCACAACCGAAAGTCTTCAAAAAAAAAAAATGGTTTACCTTTTTACCTGTCCATGCCTCCTGTGGAATTCCACCATCCAAAAATCATGAAGTTCCTATGTTTATTAAGTAAACAACAATATTTACATCATTTTCCCAAAACTGTAAGGGACACTCAGAATGTAATTGCATACTCCTTGCACGCTCCAGGATTGCCCTGTTCATCCTTTCCGACACACCATTTTCTTGTGGTGTTCCTATAACTGTTTTCTCTCTACAAATCCCGTGGTATGAACAGTAATCATCAAACTCCTTGCTACAATATTCCCCTCCATTATTCGATCTGAGACACTTCAACCTTTTTCCTATCTCATTCTCAACCAAAGCTTTCCATTTCTTAAAAGTATCAAAAACATCAGATTTTTGTCGAATGCAAAAAACCCAAGTTTTTCTAGTTGCATCATCAATAAAAGTAACATAATAACGAGAGCCACCAAGAGATGATGCCTAAGTTGGTCCCCATACATCTGTATGCACAAGCTCTAACCTTTCACTCTTCTTTTCTTTTCCAACTCTGTGAAATCTGACTCTCTTCTATTTTCCATAAACACGATGCTCGCATAAATCCAAATCAATTTGTTTAAGATCTGGCAACAAATTTCTTTTGTGAAGTGTCTACATCCCCTTCTCACTCACGTATTCAAGCCTATGATTCCATAGTGATGTATCCCTCATGTAGAAGCTAAAGAGATAGAAGAGTCAGTATTACTAGTACATAAATACAATGTACCTACCTTCTCTCCTTTTGGTATCACCAGTGATCCTTTGGTGACCTTCCACACCTTATCTATAAATATGGATATACAACCTTCACTTTCAATCGGCCTATTGAAATTAGATTTTTCCTTATATCTGGAAAATGTCTTACCTCTTTCAACAACCATTTTTTTCCATTCTTTTGTTTTAAGTGTACCTTTCCCATTCCAACAATTTTGTGTGGTGCATCATCACCCAAATGAACCTATCCAAAATCACCTTGAACATAATCTAGAAAATGTTTCCTATGGCGTGTGGCATGAAATGAAGCCCCTGAATCTACTACCCAAGACTCAGAAATATTATCTACAAAAAGAATCAAAGCATCTTGTAACACATCACCTGTTACATTTGCTTATTGATTTTTCTCTTGTTGTCCATCTCTTTGTTTCTTTGGAGCTCTGCATTCTTTCTTCATATGTCATTTCTTCCCACAATTCTAGCACTTTATCTTTCCTAGTCTAGATTTGGATCTTCCCTTCCTAGAATTCCCACGTATTCCTTAGCCCTTTCCTCTATCCTTTTTTCTTCCCCTGTTCTCCATGTTTAACGCATTACCTAATGTCTCACCTGTACTTTTCCATCGCATTTCCTCGTTAAGGATAAAACCAACAACATCATCAAATTTTACAATGTTTGAACCAGAGACAGAGTTACTTGCAGCCATGACCAAGCCATTCCAGCTTTCTGGCAATGAGCACAAGAGTAGAAGAGCCCTGACCTCATCATCAAAGTCCACTTTTATAGAACTTAGCTTATTAGTAACCGTATTAAATTCATTTAAATGATCTACAATAGACCCACCTTCTGACATCTTCATATTAAATAATATCTTCATTAGAAATACCTTATTGGACGTCAAGGGTTTTTCATATAGTTTATCCAATGTGTCCATCAGCTCATTCGTTGTCTTTTCTTTCGAAATATTGAAAGCCATCGATGTTGCTAGGCTCAACTGTATCATTCCTAGTGCCTTTCTGTCAAGAACCTCCGATTCTTCTTCCTTCATGGCCGTCAGCTTCTTTGTTATTCCACCTAACGGTAGGAATAGATCCTTCTAATATAAATAATATTCCATCTACATCTTCCATAACTGGTAGTTTTGGCCGTTAAATTTCTCGACCCTAAACTTTCCATCTTCTGCCATTACTCCCACTCGAACCAGGAACCCTCTTTTCCTGCAAGTTACCTTTATCTCTAATACCAGTTGTTAGAAAAACAGGATCGCAAAGCAATAAAAAAAAAATGGGTAAACAAAACACATAAGATACACAATACAATAGAGACACAGATATACGTGGTTCACCCAGTGTGGGATACGTGTGGGATAACAAAACACATAAAATTTTGTGGTTTCCTTTTTATTATCCAACAAAATGAAGGGATACAACCTACAACACACCCATTGTAACTTCCTCTTCTTTCTCTTACAATCTCCTCTCTTGGAATACAATATTCACAATGATGCATAGCCACAATACATTTCCCTCATAAAAGAGGGTTTCCTTCTAGGGAAAAAAACCCTAACATAACTTCTACCGTAAGATCTGTGACCTTATAATGAACAGTCTAAATTTAGTATGAAATTACAATATACATTTACAAGGCAATTTTTCCTTCAAGGGCTTCGCCCCCGAACCCCTGCAGGGGGGGAAATCCCCCCCGCGTGGAGGTGTGTACAGTCTTCATGGGGTATAAACACGACTGAAAACGAAGACCTATGAAATAGGAAGATAATTAGGCTCCACAACCAACACTAATCTCAGTTGAGTTCATCAAGAGATTGAATTTGTTGAGGATGCCACATCCCCAACCATACACTATTGATTGGTTGAGCTAGGGATGAGACCTTTGCATCAGCCAACAATGCCACATGTCCTACAACATCAATCTCTTCAAAGATGAGGTATTATGTGATGTTGCCTCACTTGAAGTTTGTGATGTTATTTTAGGACAACCTTATATATGTAAACTTCATGTTGTTTATGAATCCCAACCCCGTACTGTCTTTATCACTCTGGGGGGAAGCCCTATAGGGTACCCAAGGTAGTTATGACTATTGCAATTTCATTGATATCAACAAAACAATGTCGAAAAGTAATCTCACATACTATGAAGTTTGTCCTCTTCATGGTTCAGCCAGAAGGGGAACAAAAGGTCATTGTGACCACCACATCTTCAACATGGGGTCTCTCTATACAGAAAAAACGGGTGGACAAGCTTGCATAGGAATAAAGAGACCCATTTGCTTCACTTGTGGGAATTCCTTTGCACTTTTAGGTCAAACATCCCATTGATTTGATACATGGTGCTCCCTTGCCCAATGGTCCAATATACAGATGCTCCCTTTCTGAGAATGAGGAAACAAAGCATAAAATTCATGAGTTCATTTGCAAGGGCCACATTCGACCAAGCTCCTTACCTTGTAGGAGCCTAGTTGTGTTGGTGTAGAAGAAGGATGGAACATGGTAGCTTTGTATTGATTACAGAGCCCTAAATAAAATCATTATCAAGAACCGATACTTGATCCCTCTCAAATAGCTCAAGGTTTCCAAGTTATTCAACAAGATTGAGTTGAAGTTAGGCTATCACCAGGTTCCAACAGAATCAACTAATGTATGGAATACATAATTGAAATCTAAATAACACATATTTTAGTGGTTGGTCATGCCTTTTGCCTTGACCAATTGTTACACACCTATTTTTCACACTTAAGAGAGGGAGTGTTTGTCATGATCCATGTTGGGGATAAATTTATCATATGAAGGTCAAAATACTATGTGCGCATGTATTATTCATTTTTGTTGAAAAAGGGGAAATCAATTTAGTATGAGAATCCACCTCACATGTAGTTTCCTAATCTCATGGAGAGGTTGAGAGTCTCATGGATGGTTGAGATATTTTCTCAAACCTATATCCTAATTTGATGGATCTTGAGAGACATGTCCTCCCTAAAATCCTTGAGAGATATTTTCTCCCTAAAAATATTGGAGATCTCAATTTAGTGGATCTAGTGAGTGATCTTCTCCTTGGATTGTTGAGTTAGTTCTCAAATGAAAAATTATTTAAATTCCTTATGTGAGAGCTTAGAGAAGGAGAATTAAGAGCATCATACTTATGATTGTGTGAGATCCAAAAGGCTGGATAGGAGAGTTTGGAGAAGTCGTTGCAACGTCAAACTTGAGATTGTAAGTACTTCAATTTTGTTGGATTTCCATTAATACACAACTTGGCCTATTCCTCTCATTTCTATGCATTCAAGTGTATGCATGTCTATTGTTGTAAATTCATTATAGATAGATCTATTTTCACTTAACAATATAGTGTGGAAGAATGAGGTTTCTCTTTGTTCTTTGCGGGTCTTTTCTTGTGCCTAGGAGCTCGGACATCAAGGTCAAAGGCTGGAGCAATGAGGAGAACTGTTGTAAAAAGGTAAGCCATCCATCTCTTCCTTCTCATTATAATTATCAAGATATGTCTAAGAGGAAAGTAGTTCACCATTTTTTTTTTGTCTTAGATCAAGAGGGGTCTTGATCCAAGGGGAGTTTCACTTGTCCGTAGGGTGAACTTTACCATAATAAAAAATTGGTGACTCCACTGGGGATGAGATTTCATTATTATTTCCTTGGTATTTTATAGCCTTTTGAATCTTTCTTGATCTTGTTGGACAATTGGTTATCATTGATGTCAACCCTTGGAGAGTGATCATGGAGATTGATGTCAACCCTTGGAGAAGTCAAGAAGCCCCGGAGATGTGGATGAGATTGTTGGATAGTTGGTTATCATCTATATGATCGAGATTGATAGTGAGTTAGTTGGGTGCACTTGATGTAGTCTATATGTAGCCCTGGAGGTGTGGTTATGGCACCCGAACTTGATTGAGGAATAACTACATGAAGGACAATGA
Source organism: Picea mariana (assembly GCA_032191745.1). NCBI lineage: Eukaryota > Viridiplantae > Streptophyta > Pinopsida > Pinales > Pinaceae > Picea > Picea mariana. The sequence goes on along the minus strand of JASDQU010435610.1, from coordinate 89,561 downwards.
AATTGTGGCTAAGACTATCATATATGAATAGTACATGTCATTCAATTTTCGGTGATATGTGGAACGCCACGTAGTTCCTCGTAGTTAGGGAGATATGGTCTTGTAAAGTTGGATACCACGAAGAGTGGAAAAAAATCCCCTAGTTTGTTATAAGTCTTGGTCAAAGGGGTAAAGTTGTTGTAACAAGAAAACCCTAGAATCCCTAAATTAAGGAGACAAGTTACCTAGAACAAGTATATAAACACCTCAAGGAGTCATTCACAAGAAAACTTACACACTCATTTCATTGATTATCTATCTTGTGAACTAGTGATCTTTTGCTAAGGTTGTGACGACATTTTTCTAAGGTTTTGAAGGAAGGTTGAAGGTGCAAGTCTCGGAGTTGCAGTAAGCTTGAGTAACCCTAATTTCTGAGGTATTCACAAGTTACAGGTTAGAAGAGTGTGGATGTACGTGGGCTGCAGTGAAGGAAAGCGTGGATATCAGTTGGTTGTAGAAGAGAAAGTCACATATATGTAAAAAAAATTGTGAAAGGTTGTGAAGGGATGTTGGTACCAGGTTGTTGAGGAATTTGCAAGAGTTACAGGTCAGTTTACAATACAACAAGTCATGTACAAGATCAGAGGTAAGTGTTAAGGGTTATGGTTATAATTTTATGGTACATGCATGGTGATGATAGTATGTGATATGGTACATCTTGGTGATGTTATGGTACATTGATTAGAAGCATTATTGGCTATCTTGGTGTATGGTTTGGTTACATTTTATGGTTCATACTTGAGGCTTAGTTTATTGTGTTATGAGGTTGCATATTGGTGATATTGAGGAGCATGCTTGAGGCATGTGTTTATGAGCCTTGGTTTATGACTTGAGGCACATCAATGGATGCATGGTACATGTTGGTTGAGGTATACTTGTTGAGATACATTGCTAGTTCATATCTTGGTTTATTGGAATATGGTGTATGGCATGATATGGTATATGGTTGAGACACTTGTTATAGTTGATTTTTTATGTACATGGTTGATGTATATGGTTGATGGTTGACATGCATGGTTGGCACTTGGTATGGTACATGGTATATGGTACAGGTTATACATGGTTGATGGTCTAGTTCATGATCCATTATTCATTGTTGATGTATCTTTCGGTCCATGATTGATGCATGAGATAGTATGTATATTGGTATACACTTGATGCATGGTATGGCACAGTTTTAGTTGGTTGATGATCAAACACAGTTTGGTGAGACAGAGTGACAGTGATAGTGATAGAGTGATAGAGACAGTGACAGAGTGAAAAAGACAGTGACAGAGAAATTGGGAGAGCTTTGTGGTAGTCTGTGAGTTGCAATGAAGGAAGTCGCGGACATCTACGTGTTGTAGTATAGACAAGTCGTGGATCTGTTGAGAAGTTTTGAAGAAGAATGGTATAGGTTGTGACAATAATTCAACGATAGGATTGATAGTAATCGGTTGTGACAGTGACAACTACAGGTTATTTGATTCAGTGACAGTGACATGTCATCTACATTTGGCACTTATATTTCAAGGAAGTTGGACGAGGCAAGGAAATGTGGTACAACCACCTTCCGGTTGTAGCCAGAGAACCTAGGGGTTGTAGCCTCCTTCTGGTTCGAGCCAGAGAATCTGGGAATTGTATCTTCCTTTAGGTTGGAGCTTGAGAATAGGGGGTTGGAGCGTCCTTCCAGTTGTAGCAGGAGAATTTGGAAGTTGGTGCCTCCTATGAATGAATTCTTGATATATATAAGAAATAATTATGTGGTTTTCTCCAAATTGGGTTCCACATAAATATTGGTGTATTGTGTTCTTGATGTGATGTTGATGTGATGATGCTTATGTTTACATGCTTATGATATATATATTTATTAGATGCATTCATAGATGATACATTGATGATATATTGTTGAACATTGTTGTTAAAGTGAAAGAATATATATTGTGGTTAAAAGTGGTATAAAGTGCTCATATTGATTCACCCCCCCTTCTCAGCATTCCAACAGATCATTATGATTTTGATGCTTGTTATTTGATTTCTCCCCTTCCCTCACTGTTATTGGGAAGTTCATTGAGTCAAATATTTGATCCCATTCAAATCTGGGTAAAAATTTATGCTTTTCCTCCACTTACAGGACTTCATCCATCCCTCATAAGGGCACACAGAGCGATAATGTCATGATCATTACCCCCCAATAGTGATCTAGAGAGAGAAATTACACTTTTCAATGCCTTGTCTACATAGTTCCATGAGTGATAGTCCCAGTTTTGAGTGAATTTGGAGCTTGTTTTATCTATGTTTTGTTAGTTTTTTGTCTCAGGCCTCCTCATCATAGCCTCTTCTTTCTATATGAAGCTTTGATTTCTTAGGATCTAATTGTCATCAATGGCTTAATCCTCTTTGAGTCTCTTTTTATTTTCAATTTTGTTTGAATGTACATCACCATCTTGGCTTAATTGTGATCCTTAGATTGTGTCTTTGGAATATTTGGCTTGAATGTCACTTGTTGTTGATCTGTAATGTTTTGAATTTTGTTCCAAAGTTCTAGAACTGGTCTTTTTACTTTGCATTCAAATCTCTTTTTCAAATTGAAAATTGCAATCGTGTTTTCGGCTTTGTTTGTTGATGACCTATTATAAAATTGGTTTCTTGTCTTGAGTGGCAAGTACTGAGAGATTTCTTTCATTTGAGTTATTTTGATGCTTGTTGACCTACTTGACTGAATTTGTGGTTCGCATTCTTTTGTTGTGTGATCCTTTGCATTTTCATTTAGTTGTTTTCATCTAATTTGGAAGAAAGAAAACAAAAGAAGTTGCATTAAAAGTTTTCATTACATTTGAAAGCATTGGAAAACCAAAAAGTAATTTCATTCTAGTTAGTGGGTGGAGCATGTTTGAGATTGCATTTAAAACAAAAAAAATCCCCCTCATGGCCGGGGGGGGGAAGAATCGTGTATCCTACAGTTTCTTTGACTCATACACCCTTTTCATTCAAAGAGTAGTTCATGTTTCTTGCATTGAATGTTAGTTCATGTTTCTTGCATTGAATGTTACACTTGTTTCTTTGCTTGATACCTCTTGCTCCTTTAGGTAGATAGGCTTCATCGAAACTAAAGATTGCATTCCATTCATTTTTTTCTTCTGAAGTCTTCTTGGAGTCAAAGTGATAACAACATATAGTTCACTTCCATTAACCCTTTTGAGTAACAACAACCATAAAAGGAACAATGTACCTAATCTAAAATCAACTAGACTTTTTCTTTATTAGAAAATGATCACAAGTCTAGGTTGCAGGGCCTTGGTTGTAGGGTGGAGAGTAAATTCTCCAAGGCCACTAAAACAAAACTAGGAATATGAATGAGTGAAAATACATTAATAACATGAAGTGTTTGTTGGGAAATCTCCTTTAATATAGGATTCAAGCTATATGAGAAGTCGAGAAGAGTGCTTGGATCAGTCCCCAACACTCTCTCTCAATGGGGTTATGCGAGTCAAGGGAGCAATCTTAGTAGTGGCAAGTCCTTGGGGTGACATCACTATCTAAGTTGATTTGGGTCTAAGAAATTTTTATTACATTCCCTGCACATTCACAGAATCCCTCTCCCACAATTGTTCTGCCCAACCATGAAGTGTGAAGTGGTAGCCCTAGTTGCTTTTCCTAGGTTACCTTCCTAGGTGACTGTAGTGGTGGTACAGTCAGTACCTGAGACAGACGTACAACACATGATTTTGGTTTCTTAGGAAGGTACTTGGTTACATTTGATACTTTCACGTATGGAAGTCTGTTATGGATTAGTTGTGGGTAATTGTCCCTCGTTTCTTCATTGAAGGCCTCATCTCCTCTCTCTGGAAGATCCTTACTTCATTTCTCGTTGTTACAAGAGAACTGTTTGCTTGTTATTATCTTATAGGAACTTTGGTAGTGTTTGCACTTTGATTTAGCATACCCTAGGTTGAGTCTGTGTCTATGGAAACAGTTCAGGAGCCTACCAATCAAGGACCCCCTTTGCACAGGGATCCTCATCATTTTCCTTGTTTTGGAAATATTGGTCCTCCTTACATTGCTACATTGAGTCTTCCTGGATTCACTATAGGGTTACCGGTATGGTTTTTTTCCACTCTCGTGATCCCAAATTCTCTAGGTGCCTTGAATGCAAGCCATCCACCTCAAGAACATCAACCTCATGTTGACCCTTTGCCTTCTTTACCTATTGGTTATTTAGGGATCCTTCCTCAGCTTCATATCACCTTAGGAGGGAAAATTGTTTGTATTGATGTCATGGTGGTCCAAGGCCACTTGGATTTTAATTTTCTCTTTGGGAGAGACTATGTCTATGCTATGAAAGGTGTAGTGTCCACACTCTTTCGAGTGATGTATTTTCCCCATGATGGGAGCATAGTGACCATCGTTCATCTTTCGTTTGTTAGTCCTGATCATTGTATGATTGATGACCATTTGAATTTCCTAAATGTTCCTTACATACAAGTGGTTTATCCCCCACCATAGGTCAATTATGTGGCATTATCTCCCATGCCTTAGACTGCTAATGAGAAGGAGCCTCTTGTTGTATGATCATCTTCATTGAATTAGTTTTGGCAGTTGACATGGTAACTCCCTTGCTAGGGAGATTGGAGCCTATTCTCCCCCCTGTTGATCAGAGTGAGTCTCTTGACGTGTATTCCTTCCAGAGCATTATTATTTTATCAGATGAAGACCTCTTGGAAGCCATGGTCAAGGTTCATGATCATAGTTCACTTTCTGTGTCAAGCTCGGTAAAAAATGAAACAGATATCCATGAGCATAGTTCATTGTCCGTGTCAAGATCGTTAAAAAATGAAACAGACCGCCCTCCAATTAATTCAAATCTTCCACTAGATCTTGTACCTAAACCTTCATTTCATTTTCATGTGTCAATTGCTCCTCTTTCTTCCTCCCTCTCTGGTTAACCTATTCTTGTTAGTATCCATGAGTCATTTTGGGTGCAGAAGAAGAGTCGACGGACGAAACAAACCTTGCAGAGCATGTCTCCAGCCTCTGGACATCATGTTGGATTTAAGCTACTAGATTTTTCCAATCATGTTGGGGGAAAAGTAATAACCTATGAACATCATATTGGTAAAAAACGACCTATGGGTATCACTCAAAGTACCAACCTCTAGAAATCATGTTGGGAAGAAACATGTTAATGGTACCACGCGAGCAAAGTTTCATTTGATGGTTTCAAGCTCGTGTAAAAATCAAACCAACATCGAGCAAAGTTTTGTTTTCGGTTTCAAGCTCATGTAAAAATGAAACCAGCCCCGAGCAAAATTTCATTTGATGATTTCAAGCTCACGTAAAAAAGAAACCAACCCCGAGCATAGTTTATTTTTAGTTTCAAGCTCATGTAAAAATGAGACCAACCCTGAGCATAGTTTTTTCCTCTATTTCAAGCTTGTGTAAAACTGAAACCAACCCCAAGCATAGTTTATTTTCGGTTTGAAGCTCATGTAAAAATGAAAGCAACCCCAAGCACAGTTTTATCCTTTGTTTTAATCTCGTTTAAAAATGAAACCAACCCCAAGCATGGTTTCATTCTTGGTTTCAAGCTCATGTAAAATTGAAACCAACCCTGAGCACAGTTTTATACTCTATTTCAAACTCGTTTAAAAATGAAACCAACCCTGAGCACATTTTTATACTCTATTTCAAACTCGTTTAAAAATGAAACCAACCCTGAGCATAGTTTCATTCTATGTTTCAAGCTTGTTAAAAAATGAAGCAAACTGTGAGCATACTTTGTCATTCTTCAAGCTCGTTAAACCAAGAAGAGTCATCTTTTGAGTGGTAGTTTACCCCTTTTTTTTGGCCTCGTAAGACTAATTACAAAAAATGAATACTCTAGTCAACCTTGACTAGAAGATTTCTCCCTTGTATATTTTTACACTTGTTCGAGCTTGGGGGACTAAATTTATGAAAAAGAACACCCTTGGAGTCTTCTTTAAGATCTTTCCAGACTATCTAAACGTGAAAAAAACGTCAAGTTTACCTTCTTTTGGATCGTAAAACTATATATCGAAGGACCCATATGGGACTTAACCCCTCCTTCTTCAAGTTTGTTAAACATGTGATTAGGGACTCATCGAAGATGAGATATATCAAGCATTTGTTATCCTCCTCAAGATCATTAAAAAACAAAGAGGTACTCACCATTCATGGTGGGGGGGAATTTGAGAGAAGTGGGCGGGCAAGTTTTGGAAAGCATTATGCCAGCCATTTGTTGTCACCCTTGAAGATGGAACATGTTTGTGTATTGTCTTACAGTTGGGTAATTTGCTTGTCTCTGAATCATACCAATCCCATGAATCACCATATTCCTTCAGCTCACCCAAAGAGTGCCCAAGTCAACATCGCACTGTGTTTTGGTCTATTTCTCAATCAAGTCAATGCTTCGAAGTCTTTTGTCATGCATCACAATGTTCAAGGGAAGTTTCAACCCAAATCAACCATTCTGCATTATTACCAACATTCATCCCCGTGTCAGTGTGTGCTCATTTAATCCATTATCTTACATCACTTTCATGTGTTAGTTTCATGTCGATGATGAGGGAAACATCATGGCCCTCCTTCGACGAGTATATTTCTGTCGACTTCAACACATTATCCAGGAATTAGACTTAGAAACCAGTTAGTAACTTAGAACCTGCATGCCTTAATGGTAGGTCTCCTCACCTTTGACAGTAGGTTTACATCATTGGCCTCTGATCGAATGTTCGATTTCATCTCATTTGTTCACATTTGTTGGAATGTACTAGGGTACCTTGGGATTCATTTTCATCATTGGTGATTTATCTTGCACTTGTTAATAGTATGAATCAATGACCAGTAATCAAGTAGTTTCTACCATGTTCGAAATCATGACATCTATTCACATAGCTAGAATCGTACCATTTTAGGATCCGGATGAAGACCCTGGGAACCCCTTATGCGCTCATCTCTATTACATGCCTTCCCCAGGTTGCGATGGAGATTATTTGAGTTCATAGTAGATTCTAGTATGGTCATCATGTTGGCGATCTCACTGATATGTATGTTGTCACATAGATCCACTTTGTATTGGTTTGTGGATATGTTTTTATCATATTGTAACTCCATTGTGTATTCTTTTGTGGCAACAACCTGATCGATTCATGGAGGTATGGATCCACATTGTATTTTTCATGGCCATATCCTTTGTCAGTACTTTCATGGATCCACAATGTATTGGTCGGTGGTCGTGCTTTGAGCCAGTTTATTCTGAGCATGGGTATGCCTACCTCAAGGATGATATGTATATATTGTTTTATGTTTTCTTGTAGCTTCCACAAGACTCTCCTATTCCAGCTCCCTCTGCACACATATTTTTAAAGTGTTTCGGCCATCAACTTTTCTTCTAAACCAAATATCAAAATAGCATAAAAAAACCTCAGAATAAGTACTTAACGCCTTGAAAAAGAGAGATTTTTGGATGATAAACCTCTTTGAGGGGGAAACCTCCTTATACACCACATAAATTTCCAAATACAAGCTGATTCCAAATGAAAATGTCTCCTTGGTATATACGGGAGACTAGGAGGTACAATTACAACTAATGGACCCAAGCTGACATAAATAAAATAACATTACTAATGTAATATGCCCCAATTCAGGGGTAATGTGCCACTATTTATGGCTTAACATTCCCCTCCCCTTCAGACAAGTTTTGTCTGCAACGCTTGAGTAATTTTGGATGCTTCTCTATAAAAGACTCATCTTCCCAAGTGGAATCTTTAGCACATAGTTTCCTCCACTTAATGAGATATTTTGAAATTGATCTATTCCTCAACTGGAGAATTCTTGTGTCAGTGATAGCTTCAGGATCCAATATGATTTTTATTTCCTCTTCAAGTTCTGGCAATATAGTTTGAATTGTGATCTTGTCACCTATAACCTTCTTTAATCATGAAACATGGAAAATTGGGTGTACTCATGAAGATGCATGCAACTCCAATTTGTATGCCATAGTACCAATATTTTGCAACACCTTATAAGGGTCATAGTACTTTGGTGATAATTTATTATCCTTCTTAGCTTGCTTGAGGGACATCTGTTTTTATGGTTGTAGTCTTAAAAATAACCAATTCCCTACTTCAAAACTTATTTCACTACGATGTTGATCTACTTGTTGTTTCATATGATTATGTGCCATGGTCAGGTTGTCCTTTAAGAGTTGGAGATCTTGTTGTTGATGCTCGATGTGATCTTCCACTACTTGAACCTTAGATTTTTATTTTAGAGAAGAAGTGATGGAAGGAGGGTGGTATCCATAGAGTGCCATAAATGGTGTCATTTTGTTGCAGTATGAAAGGAAGTGTTATACCACCATTCTGCCAAGGGTAACCATTTGAACCATTGTGTTTGTTTATCAGAGACAAAGAAACAAAGGTATCCTTCCAGACATTTGTTCACTATCTCAGTTTTTCCATCAAATTGAGGATGATAGGATGAGCTATGAGCCAATTGAGTACCCAAACAAGAAAATAATTATGTCCAAAAATGTCCAGTGAAGATGGGATCTCTATCACTTACAATAATATTTGGGCTTCCATGTAGCTTTTGAACTGTCTCCATGAATGCAGTGGAAATTGTACTGGATTTGAAAGGATGAGAGAGTGCACAAAAGTGTGCATACTTGGTCAATCTATCAATAATCACCATGATGACACTCTTTCCTTCAGACTTTGGTAACCCTCTGATGAAATCCTTGGAAACCTATTCCCAGCGCTGACTTGGGATGGCTAATGGTTGTAAAAGACCTAGGGTCTTAATTGTTTCAACCTTATTTTGTTTGAAAACCAAACATTTTTCCACAAACCTTTGAAAATCAATTTTAAGGCCATCCCAAAAAAAATCTTTCTTGACCCTATGGTAGGTTTTCAAAAATCCTGAGTGCCCTCTTACTAGAGAGGTGTGCAATTCTAATAGTAACTTTTGTTTGAGTTGGGAGTTCTTACATAAATATAAGTGATCTTTGTACCATAGTGAATCATTTTTCCATGTAAATGTATATGATGCACTGGAATCCTGTTGCAACCTTTGAATGAGAATCCACACATTTTCGTCATTCTTCTATTCATCCCTCACTTATATTATCCAATCGAGTTGGATGATTGAGATAGCACAAAGAAAATTCTTAACATCTTCATCCTTTATTGAGAGTGCATCCGCCACAACATTTTTCTTCCCTTTTTTATAAATGATTTCAAAATAATAACCCAACATCTTAGTCACCCATTTTTGTTGTTCTTCTGAAGATAGTCTTTGTTCCAAGAAGTATTTAAGACTACCATGCTCTGCTTTGACCTTGAAGTGCCTACCTATTAGGTAAGGGCACTATTTCTTCAATCCATGTAGTATTGCCATCATTTCCTTCTCATAAATGGGTTTTTGTAAGTCATTTCCCTTGAGTGACCAACTTTCAAAAGCAAGGGTCCTTCCTTCTTGCATTAGAACAGCACCAATGTCATTTCTCGAGGCATCACATTCCACAATAAAGGTTTTTATGAAGTCTGGTGTGGTCAAGACAGGAGCTTTGCACATCACCTCTTTAAGTTGTTCAAAAGCTTGAGTTGCCTCTGGAGTCCATGAAAATGAATCCTTCTTAGTTAATGTTGTTAAAGGTGCCGCTATTATTTCGTAGTTTCGAACAAACTTGTTGTAGTAACCTGTCAAACCCAAAAATCCTCTAAGATTCTTCAATGTTTTGGGAATCGGCTAGTCCATCATGGCCTTAATCTTGTTAGGGTCTACCTTGACACCTTCATGAGATACAAGATGAACCAGATACTCTACCTCCTTCACCCCAAAGAAACATTTGGATGGTTTGGCATATAATTGTTTCTCCTTTAGTAGTTGTTGCA
>JASDQU010435610.1:59099-71655 GCA_032191745.1 Picea mariana | reverse complement strand
GACATAGGGGAAATTGCAGAATGACTGCCATCATAAGTGGTCCACCTACCTGCAACAATTCCATCTCAACATCAAGTATAAGACAGGTATCTCAAATCGTGTCGTTGACTGCCTCAGTTGACCTCCTGTGGCTGCACTCACCATTGTGCTCCATTCATGTGGACATGAAGCATCTGAGTGGCCCCAACTTTATCAGCAAGATACAAACTTCGCCACCACCTATCAACTCTCGGGTATAGGCATGATTGTCACCGATTTTCACATTCAGGACAGACTATTATGCCACATGGGCTGTCTCTATGTTCCTACAAGTGAACGTGTGAAGTTGATTTGGGAAGCCCACTACAGTCAGATGGCACAACATTTTGGCATGGAGAAAATTGTGGTCATTCTTCATAAACATTTTTATTGGCCAAAACTTTGACAAGACGTCAGCAAGTATATCATATCTTGCATTGCCTATGCCATTTCCAAGCTAGCCATCAAGAAGCAAGGCTTATACACCCCTCTTCCTACTCTTGAGAAGCCTTTGGAATCCATCTCAATGGATTAAATGTTTGGCCTTCCATCCACCAGGCAAAGAAACGACTGTGTATTTTTGGTCATTGATCGGTTTTCAAAGATGGCCATCCTCACAGCCTGCAAGAAGAATATCACAGCAACAGATACTTCCAAGATATTGTTTGAATGAGTGTGGGTCCACTTTGGGATACCACAGACCATCATCTCCGACTGGGACAGCAGGTTCCTCAGCACATTTTGGTCGAGTCTCTGGTCACTGTTGGACACCAAGCTCACAAAATCCATTGCTTTTCACCCCCAAATAGATGGCCAAATAGAGGTAGACAATTGAATGATTCTGCACATCTTGCACATGTACAACTCTAAGCACCCACGTACATGGGACGAGATTATCCCCTATGTTCAACACAGTTACAACAGGGCTCTCCATAGCTCCACCGGTCATAGCCCATTTCAGGTGGGGCTAAGATTCCAACCCTTGGCACCCATTGATGTTGCACTTCCTCTTACCACCACATAGACAGACTCTTCCCATGATCAGTCTACGATCGACAAAGCCACCATATTCATTGAGCAGATTCAGCACATCCACCAATAGTTCCAGGATATTTTACAGAAATCCAATGCTAAGTACAAGTAGCGCCATGATCAACATAGGGTACCACACCAGTTTCAGGTTGGCGACAAAGTCTGGTTACATTTGCAGAAGGAGAGTCTCACAGGGCCCTTACACTATCACCAAGGCCATGGGTAGCAATGCTTTTGAGCTCAACACCCCACCCTTCCTTGGCATGCACCCAATGTTCAATGTGGACCTACTTCGACCATGTTTTCCACCATTATTGGATACCTCAGAGATCGCAGAACAACTAACACCCATAGAGCTCAACCATGACTGCATGGAACAAGCCTCCACTAATCAGATAGTGGACACACAGGTCAAGGGCACTCTCTAGCAAAGGATCCAGTTTTATTGGGTTGTCAAGGCAGGGCAACTCCTACACCAAGGCAAGTAGCTCACCCAGGGCCAAATCTAGCAGAATTTTCCTCACTTGATGGGGAAACTCAACGCAATGGAGACCATTTCTTCCTAAGGGGGGAGGATTGATCCAGTAGGCTATTGGTGGCCACCCACCTATTCCAACTGGATCCTCTTGTCCATTTTTAGTTCAACACATTCTTATGTACTTCTTTGTAATTGTGGGTTCTACACTTCTGGGGCTATCTGAATCCCTACACATCTTCCATGTGGATATTAGTGGCCTCTCACATAATCCAACTGGCTTATTTTGTATTTTTTCATGTCAGTACATCTTGTTGTACTTCCAGGGCCGTTTTGGAGGCCTAAATAGTGTTTTTTTGGCTCTCCAAATTCAAACTGTAGATAGAGTTAGACTCTGATGGCAAAATGTCTAGTTCTCTGAAAGACTTTTCCAACGGGCTATCACACGCCTAAAACGGAGGTCGTATGCAAAATTTACAACCCCATAAAGTTGAGGTACCAACTTACCCATAGGGGCCCAAATGACTTTTGACGTTTCATCTCCTAGGGTTAGGTTTTTGGATGTTTAGGGTTTTGGCATTCATGAGTAATATCAAAAAGGCCTCTAGAGCCTCATTCTAATTCATTTTTCTTAGACGTATGCACATAGTAGCTACATCTCTTCTCAAATATAGCTACCACCATTCGAGCAAGTGTTTCAGTTCCGCAGTTTTACAATTTCGACCTATTTCATTATTCAATAGAAGATATTGTTCACTGGATATTTGTATTATTCTTCGTATCTCCATGTTTATTGTATTCAATATGTTAATCAGTTCGTTATGTTCCTAAATCTGGATCAGTGTAACATTACTTCTCTTGGTTTGATGTAGCATTGATGTGTGCCAACTAGCTATCGCAGATTATTGTATAGACCTATAAAGTATGGTTGGAGATGTAACATCTATAGAAACTTCTTGAGTACTAGCACAAGGCCTCGTGCATGATCAGCATAATGCCTCCAAACCCTCTTAGCCAATTTGGAATACTTGGCCCATAGGGATCACCCTCTCCGTGTGGCTCTAGTAGTTCAATTCATAGTTAGCCTCATTGTAGGGCTATATGACAAGTTCGGGAGTGAGACAAGCTTACACATGATATTTCTATTGGACCACCACACCATGACAAATAGTTTCCAACTCTATAACTTGTTGTCTTGGAGAGGCGTAAGCCCTCAGAGCCACCTATTGATGGGTGGAGACCCGTGGTTCTTATTGATGTTGATCTTCCAACAACTAGGAGGAGCAAGGCCCTAGACGACCATGACCAATGTACTCCTACGATTGGTTGGGTCATAGAGTAGTTATTTGTATCGAGAATAGGCAATATGTTTTTTTCTTCTTATGATTATGACTATGACTGAGACTTCATGATGAGGAGTGTTATGGCTAATTACAACCATGAATTTTGAGATTTTGAACTTGCTAATGGAGGCTACGATGTGTTGAGTACACAAAACACCCTAAAATTCTAAATTTTTGGGTACCACCTTTTATTTGAGTTTTTTGCAAGGAAATTTTGTATGTTATGAGTTTTTTTTTTTTATGCATCTCATATAGATTAGCAAGTGTTTTCATTTAAAGAAAAAGCCAAAAAATAAACCAAGTTTTGAATGATAAAAAATGATATCGACAAAGTACAGAAAACTCTAAAAAATTATGGACATACCATTTTGTATATCGTCGATGCTAAAAAAATCATTTTGGAGAACACTGGTGGATACATGTTTTTGTGAAACTCCGATGAAAAGGGGACCTTTTTTAAGACTACCGAAAAGGGGGCAAAAACACCTTTTTAGAACTTGTCGAAAACACTTTTCTTGAAAACATAATGGAAACATGTTTTCCAACGGGCGTTGAAAGGTTTGATCAATTTTTTTCCCCGAGCGCCAAAAGGATTAACAATGGTTTTTTCAAAGCATTGAAAATACAAAAATGCCTTTTGAGGAAACTCGTCGATAACACTTTTTTAGAACTCGCCAAAATACATTTTTGGTAAATCATCGATAGAAAAGGTAACTTTTCCTTAACATGTCAAAATGAGTTTCTTGGCAAGCATTGAAAACAGGTTTTCCCAACACGTCGATGGAAAGAGATTTTTGAAAAACATTGATACATCAAATAGAGGTTTTTGGGAAAGTGTCGAAAGGGGAGGATGTCGAGTGGTTTTTTGTAGAGCGCCAATACAAGTGTTTTTTGGAACCTCTGACAGAGACACGTTTTTGGAAAAGCATCGATAGAATTTTTTAGGAGATCGTTGATACAAAAGTAGGTATGTTTTTTGGAGAACGTCGATAGGTCACATTACCATTTTGGGAATCCATCGAACACACGACCATGGGTTCTATCCATTTGACGTTTGCAATGACACATTTTTTGAGGTGTTCATTAAATTTCAAAAGGAAAAAGCATGTTTTTTGAAACTCACCGAAATGGTAAACTAAGTTTTTGGGCACCCCCCGAAGATCACATACCACCATTAAAACACGTAAATTTTGGCAATGACAGTGTCCCATCAACATTAAATTATGGTATCTAAGCAAATCTCACTCAATTCAGTAGTATCTTTTCATCGTACCTCTTAGAATTGATCCCTTAGATATTAAACTCAAACAAAATCAGTGGAATTAATTGTTATTTTCTTGATTTTAAACCCGAGCTCTGAGAATTCTTGTTTATCGCTTGCATTTTCGGAGAATAGTCGAGTGAGATCAATACCATTGCATAGGAGTGTTGCACACAATAGCTCTAGCACAAGAGAAACAAATTTATTTCTCAAGAGTAAATATTAGTTGTTTTATCGTGGATAACTTGAGCAGGTAAGTAATCCAAATGAGTAGATGTGTTCCATTTTAAGAATTACATGGAGCAACTATTTGTTTTTTTGAAAATATGATAGTGTCAACAATTTTATGTTTCATTGAAATGAAGTTATTTATGTACAGATTGTTACAAGGAAACAACGATTTTCAATTCTCAGAATAATTGTTTATCATTTCATTAATCAAATCAAGATATTGTTGCTGCTAAAAGAGAGCAAGAGTCATTGTTGTTCCCTGTGATAACTTGTAGAGAATATTCTACAAGAGCAGACCTTATCAGAGTTGTTCTCTCTATAACTCTCCTTTTTCTTGTCCCTTGTGTTCTCTTTTATTCTCTCAAAATTACTTATGAGAATTTCAACTACTTTTAGTTAAGTCATTAACTAATTTTAGTCAATGGGCACAACTCATAATTGAATAATAATAATATTTAATGATAAGGATAAAATAAATACTAACTAATAGCGGGGACCCCCTAAAGAACTTTTTTTTAATTTTTCAACATATCCCCCTTGTTCCTCCTTGAAAATACAAAATTGTAAGCCATTAAGCATCCATTTAACCATCATCATAACACATGTACAAATCAACTCATAAATCATTTGTGAACACCCTTGTGACTCTCAAAAAATAAACATATTTATCAAAAATAAATACATCATATTTATGTTTAAGTCTGAGTTGTCATAATATGTCAAAATAAATATATTATCAACTGCCCAGAAAATGGTTGTAATATGTCCAAAAATGATGAGTAATCAACCTAACAAAAAATATCATTGTCCAGAAAATAATAACCATAACTGACGTCAACAGTAAAACCATCATTATAATACTTAAAAATAAGAAGTCATATTTTATATGTGAGGCAGCCTGCCTCTGTTTACTTTCTTGTGGCTTTATGACTTCCAAACCTTCATTAACTAGTGCTTTAAATTTTTTTGTTGATGCTTCCAGATGAATACCCTCAAAGGAAATATGTTTACTTTCATTTTTTGTATGTTTGGAATGAGAAGTGACTGGATGTGAGGAATTTATTGACTGATCAGAGTTGATAGACTGCACAGGTCATTCTCCTTTGCTAGGCTCGGGCTCTTGAATTTGAGATTTAAGCTTCTTTAATGGTTGAGCATAATGGAATGAGAATCTTCTGATGAAATATGGAGGGCAGATCACTTTGGAGGAGGAGGTGGAGGCAATGACAATGAAACTATGTGTCATCCTTGGGGTTGATGTTGAGGAGGATTAACAATCTCATTCCAACCATCATTTGTCAAATATAATCAACCTATAACATAATCTTTCAAAATATGACCATAACCGTATACATATCTCCATTATAATATATTCTTGTTTCCAATATCAATATTAGGAAATACTTAATTTCATACCAAGGGGGAAGATAAATGAGTATTTGAAATGATACATGAATATAGGAATAAAGGAATAGCTTATGGAAAGCGACAATATGAGGGAATGGATCTTGAGTATAAAAAATAAAACATTGCAATCCTCAAAGCAAATCTTATTTCCATTTAAACATTCAAGCTATGAGCAACCACATCTAACAGTTGCAAACATATGCCAACCTTAATTGAAACCTCCTTCCAATAGTAATATTCAACAAACACACACAACTTCGATCACCATTGTATAATCATTTGCTAAAAAAATGAGGATTGAAATTTATTTATCATTAGAAACATAGTAATATATATCTTTTAATTCCAAGAAGGTTGCTCATTAGAGCTCTTTAAATCCAAACTATTATCAGAATGTTTTGATCTTTGTTTAAAGGTTAGGGTTTAAAAATAAAAATATTCATTTTTCAAGACTGATATGAATCATTTCCATAATATTGAATAGGGTCAAAGAATATATTCAACATTCTCCCTCTTTCAAGTTGCCAACATGCCACATATTACTTTAAAAAAAATAGCCATCCACATCCCAAAAAAACAATCAATGCATATTACTCTAAAAACAACTAGGGATCAAAATTGGATCACATTCATCCTTCATCATAGTTGGAAGCTTATCATCGTATTTAAGGAGGATTAGGATTTCCAATTTGGAGATATACAAAAATCCTCTTGTAAGATTAAAGCATATTCTTTAACATGCAGGGATGTGAAACCCTAGGGTTTAGCAACAAAACATATTTCAACTTCTATCATTGATCAAGGTAAGTGATAAGGTGATTTTTAAAAGCTTGAGCTTAAAACTAGATTGAATACTTCCTTTTGTTCAAAAAATAATTTAATCATGATCTGAGACAACAATTCCAGGAAAGGAAAACGTAATGGCGCAACCCAACAGAGATACAAAAACCCATAACCCTAGCTCTAAGCAGAGGGTACTCTAATACGACATAGGCTTCAATCAAGAAAAATGTTATATATTAAGATGGCAAGAGAATCTACAGAAAATCAGAGCCATCTAGAGGGACTTTCTGTGGCGAGGTGCGGAAACAAAGAAAAAATGGGCCCTGGTGGCCTGGGAGAGAGTCTGCAAGCCAAAAAGCAAAGGAGGCTTGGGGCTACAAGATCCACAAATGACCAACAATGCATATGGGGTGAGACTCTGGTGGCGGTGGGTCAAAGAAACTACAACACCTTGGGCAAACCTATGGAAGGAAAAGTACACACCGAACACCCGCGACCAAGACAGAATCCGCTTTGGAGGAACCAGGGAAGGCTCAGCCATTTGGAACCTAGCCTGGTGCAACAAAGCATGGATTCAAACACACATCTTTTGGGAAATTAGGAATGGCAGAACAACTAGATTATGGGAGGACACTTGGAAATAGAAACCAAAGATGGAAAACCCGGACAAAGGGATACTCCAACAGGACCTCATCACACAAGGAAAAATCAACGTCTATCAATACTGGCAGCAGGGAACGGACCGCAACAAATGGAGAATCTGGGACAAGATTAATCCTCAGAACAATGAGATACCTACAACAACAATAAAAGAGGTGGAGGAGGAACTGGGCAAATGGAAAATAACAGTCATAGAAAGAGAGGACCAGTTGAGGTGGGGCAAAAAGGACGGAGGGGAATTCAACCTAAAAGAAGTTCGGCACTATATGGCGGACCCAAACCAAGACGACCTAGAGCAACACTGGGATAAGCTCTGGAACAGCCCCCAATGGCCAAAGATTAAAATCTTCCAGTGGCTAATATTACACAACCGCATCCTAACTTGGGATAACCTAAGGAAAAGAGGTTTCATCGGTCTGTCAAGATGTCATCTTTGTCAAACTTGGGAAGAAACAACCAATCATATCCTCGACGATTGTGCCTACACTGTAGAACTGTGGGACTGGGCAGCAAGTATCTTCTGCCAGTCCGACAGGACCCGTGGTAACATTGCCGCAACAATCAAGCTCTGGAGAGAAAACTACAGCGACCAAGAAGAGGTGAACCTCTATTGGACCCTCACCCCAAGAATGATCATATGGTTGATATGGAAGGAAAGGAACTAATGCATTTTCAGAAACCAAAGCTGGCCAGAAGGGAAGATCAAGGAAACAATAACCTCCATGATACGTGAGACGGTGATGAGTCGCAACTGTCGGGAGGGTAGAACGCAACCCACTGATCAGGAATCTCGAGTCCTAGAGGTTTTCCAACTACCAGGTGGGCGCAACCCCAATCCAAATAGACAATAGCCGCAACTCCAAGTAGGTGAGCGCAACTAGAAACCGACACCTTCAGGCTCCCTCAAGTTGAATTTAGACGGGGTGGCGAAAGGCAACCCAAGAAGAACAGGTTTGGGAGGAGTAATCAGAGATAGTAAAGGGAACATCATACGACTGTACACGGGAAGCCTAGGCAACTCAACCAATAATGCCGCAGAATTTGGAGCCGTGGAGACAGGCCTGGAGATTCTCAGTTGGGAGGGGATGACGAACGCCATAGTGGAAGGATACTCCGCGCTAGTCATCAAGATAGTGAGAAAACTCCAAAATGGTACCAAAATAGGTAAAATCCAGAGGCACTGACGATTGGCCTACCCACTGAAAAAAATCCAGGAGCACTTGCGGACAGGGATCACTGTGGAGTTGTGCTGGGTGAGGAGGTCAGCAAATGGACTGGTGGACAAAATAACAAACGAGGGGGTCGAGAACGAAGGTCCAGAACTAGACACAATATGGTGCAACATCCTGCAAGGTCAATTCCAGGCAGATTACACCCAACTTGCGGCAAAAGACTGGGACAATAGAAGTAGTACGGAAGATTATGGCAAGAATGGAGGTGCAGCAGACACTGAAGGACACGTAGTTCCCAGACAGAATCTGATGGCCCACCAATCAAATAAGGTTACATATGTAGACGCAGATCACACATCAGGCGAAGGTATGACACCACGGTCCGGTCAATAAAAAGAAGTACAGAAGTTACCCATTGGAAAGCAAAAGAGATAACTCGCAGGTGGCAAAGGACGAAGGACGACAGGTTACACCAGGGCCAAGTAGGAGCACACCTCACCTAAGTAACGAGATGGGACGGAGAAAGGGATGGCATACAACGAGCAGGGAAAAGCATTGGCGCAGGGATAACGACAAGGTCATCAAGTGCACGCGCTCTGGAACAGAGGATACTAACGGGAAGGACCACCTTGAGGAGCAGGCCATGATTGCAAGGATGGGACTACAGTCGGGTTGGCTCCATAAAGGCAGGGACACCAGAACTTACCACAGAACGAGGCATCACAATTATAGGGGCCACCTTACTTACCAGAAGGAGGTGAAGCGGAATAGGGAAAGAACCCAACATAAGAACCACCACTCGGAAGTGAAGATGGTATGCATGAAGAAAACCAGCAGCAAGAGAGGCCCCCAGAGGAAGGAACCTCCACAGAGCGCCTGACGGATGACAATAATCGAACATGCAGCCAAGGAAGCAAAGAGCACCTTCCTCGTCAAGGTAGACACCAAGGGGAAGACGATCATTAAAATATGGGAGGGATAAATCAACAATGCTCGTAGGGGAAAAGCCTAGTCAACACTAACCCAAGAAGAAGGGGGGATACGGGAACCCGGAGCCACACAACCAAGGATAACCCTCTACCACAGGACGGTGGAGGAAGCTTGGAGAACCAAAATGCTGATAGGTAAGATGTGTGCGGACCAGGGGGAGACCAATAGGACAGAAACCAAAGAGTAGAAGAAAGATCTCACAGGAATTCTCAATTGCCTCAGTAACCTGGAGGCGGGGCTAAAAAGGCTAGTGGAGGACCAGAAAAGACAACAGGAGAAATTGGAGCGGATGGCAGGGCAATTTCATCTCTATCTATGCTACGTCCACCATATAGATATCGCTCCAGCCGACAGAAATGGAACCTCATCATGCATCAGAAAGCTACGTTTGGTGGAACAGAGGGAGGAGGATGCGACACAGCAGAAAGGGGATGAAGAGCACCCCATCAACCTAGACTAGCGCAGGACCCACCCAGATCATGTCTCTCAGAGTATGAGCTAACCCCACTATGTTTAGACTTTTTGATTTCTTTTGATGAATTTTTTAGACTAGATTATGGTAGCCTGGGTTGGTTTCCCGTGGTGGCGACCCAGGCACATCTTGTTTATTTTTAGATACTGCATTCCAGGGACCCCAGATCTGGTTTCCATTCAGGCAGATCCTGGGATTCCATGCATCAATTTTGTACTATAACCTTATAAAGCAATATAGATTCACACACTCATTTACAAAATAAAAAAAAAGATGGCAAGAGGATTTAATGGAAACTCATAATGGGAGGGAAAAGTCAAGGAGTGGACCCCTTTTCTTTTAAACAAAATACAAACACTCAAGTTGTGTTATTATTAGACTGAGGTCGTAGACCCAATTTACACCATTAAAATAATGTCGAGGAAGAACAATCTTGAAGACGGTTTGAAAAAAAAACTCAGCAAGATGTCATAATCTTTTGATGGATACTAACCAGAGAACCAAACAATGGATTATTCTGAACATTTTATTTTCAAATGTAAAGAAAAGTTATAGAACAAATTCACAGGTAAGAAACATGCACATTCACATTCAAACATAGCTCCTTCTAAATTATAATTGCAAAAATAATGACATGCATTTGATGGGTATAGGCTACGATAACATACCTTCACTAACAACTTATTTTGAATCCCTTGAAAAAGTCAAGTTTCACTATCAAACAACCATGGCCAGGGGTCAAACAGAACAATCTTTCCAAAGCTCAATTCCAAAACTAACAAAGTGAAAATGATAGAATGTTCAAGGTGGTAACCTCAACGAAAAGCCCGCATCCCATGCATTCAATGCATGGGACCTTACATCGCCTCAATGTTTACTCTTTTCCAGATCATACTTCCACTAATCAACCACAACGAATAGCAATACAACTTACCATGCCATGTATTCAACGGTTCATGTGATTCACATCCATGCCAACAAAGTCTTAATGCTATTTGGAATGACGGCTAACCTCAACATAGTTTTCAATTAACCCACATCCAATTGCCAATTTAATGATGCGATGGTATATATTTGTCACAATAAATGCTTAAGGCAATTTCGAATGACACCAACAGGTTGTATGAAATCAATATGAAAGAATACAATATGCCACATGCATTACGTTTGAAAAAAATTCCACTTTTTAAACTTCATCATACCACCTTTATTAATATGAACGACCTAATATATATGAAGGCCCAAGACTATCATAGAACATGTAAGGTCGGGTTATGATTTTTAAGTATCACTTCATGTTGGATCCTTGTGGTATATCAACCAACCCTTCTAAAGTAAAGACCATCATATCAATTTGAACTTGAATTTGCACTTTATATGAGAACCTCAATATGATACCAACCTTTCAAAAGCATCGATTATTAGCACACATTTTGATAGGATGGCCATGCATTTTTTGTCCATAACATGACAAACAATCATATATTTTAAACCACCATATATTGGAGAAACCCAAACAAATAATCAATATCTAACAAGATACCTCCAATAACTGTAGTAAAATCAAGTAATATTATTAACTCTTATAACAAGGGGATTGTCAATTTTCTTTCTTTTGCTAGGGGGTCCGCCTGTAGTTAATTATTTATAAAAAGTAGATAATAAAAATTTATAAAAAATGTGCCTTGCAATCATTTGTAGGCTTGGTGGCTTAATTGCTGATTTTATGAGTCAACAGATTGGTTATGGGAGAAATATGCTATCAAACCATCCTTCAAGAATTCAATGCATCTCTTGCAAAGGAAGCCAAAACAAGGATCTTTATCCCTTATGGTTTCAAAATAGGTCGCTATTTCGTCAAGGATGCAAGGCAAACAAGGAAAGAGGGGCTCAACCATTTCGAATATAGGTTCCAAATTGGAAGATTTAGAAGGCATGATCCCAAAGGACTAGTTTTGAAACATGTTAAACAAGTGTCATATAGCTTGCCATATGGTCATGAGAGGTGGGAGGAGGAAGCATTCATTGAAAATTCCCAAAGCTAGGATGAGGTGTTGGAAAGAAGAAGCAACCCTCGTATAAATATTTTCAAAATCTTGTCTCTAGATGAACAAATGTTGGAGATAAACCATGGTGTAGTTTCTAATAGGGAAGTTGAGGAAGCAAGAAGACGTGAGGAAATTAGGTTGAGGGAAGAAGTAGAACAATGGGTCATTCAAGAGGAACATGTCAGATTGCATCAAGAGCGGGAACTTTGGCACAAAACAAAGGAATAATTATTGAAGAAATATGTTACTCAGAAAGAGAGAGTTGCAAGAGTAACACGAGAAAGAAAAGGAAGAAAAAATAATGAAGAAAGAAGAAGAAAACTGAGATGCTTAAGAAAGAAGGCAACAGTAAGAAAAAGAGGATAAAAGGATCCAAGAAACCACAAAGAAATGGTTGGCAAGCAAGCATTAGACCAACAACAAGGATCCCAATCTACAAGGGGGCCTAAAAATGTTATTGACTTAACTAAGGAAGATGAAGAAGATGTACCCAAAGCAAGAACACATGTAGAAGAGGAGGGTACTGATAAGATGAAATATTAAGCAACATGTCAAGATGAAGAACCATCAAAGATACATGCAATTGATAAAGGTGAGGAAACATCAAAGACATAGCCACCTGATCAAGGAAAATATGATTAGGAGAAACAAACAATAGACCAAG
>JASDQU010435610.1:34383-58953 GCA_032191745.1 Picea mariana | reverse complement strand
AGTTGGACCACTTTCACTATCTAGGAAGTTTGGAAAATATTTTTTCCTAGGGTGATCAACCTATCTCCAAGCCTATAGATGAATTTGTTGACTTGGAATCCATTGCTTATGATTGGTGTCGATAGACCATTGTGAAGAGACTGCAGAGGAAGTGAAAAATAAATGTCGATAGTAATGTAATATGCATTATCGATGAACTCATGTTGGATACAAAAAGAGAAAAGGTGAGTGAATTTATGTCTGTTGGAGTAGTTATATCTCAAGCTATTATTGACAAATCTAGGGTGGGTGACCATGAAGTCAAGGGCATGGAAAAAAATCTTGAGTTCCTTAGAAATCAGGTGAATTATTACAAAGAATCCTAAGATGTTCTTACCCCTTTATAGAAGAGATTTTAGACATAGATATGGAGCATGAGAAAGTAGAAAGAAATTTTCTAGTTAAGATCATTGAACTCCAAGTAGAAATATAAAGAAGTTCTGAGTTGGAATGCAAATCAAGGTAAAACACGGGATCATATCAAATATATAGAAGAAATTCAAAAAGGTTGTGGTGAAGAGGACCATGATATCAAGATTATGGCAGAGGATGAAGTGGCTATAATAAAAGGAGTAGTGCAGTTCTAGGGGAAATTGGCCACACCATCTCAAATCCAAGTGAATGATGAATGGACACCTTGCTCAAAATTATGGGATTCTATAAATAAAGTCATGGCAAAAAATGGTTTGCCTAGTTTCGGCCAAGAGATGAAATAATCACAAAATTCAAGAAAATTGCAGATAAATAGGAAGCAAATGTTAGAACTGTCACTTTAGTAAGTCGTGGCCACATATAGAAGTATCTGGTTGGAGAAGTCAAGACGACAACTGGGCTATAATCACTTTTTCTGGAAATAGAAAGATAGACTCAACGATTCAAGGTAGAAAGAGAAAACTTAAGTTTCCCCATGGATCAACATGTTTTCCCATACCTTAAATTATGTGAGGGGTTGTTCGAGCAATGGGCCCAACACGATGCTGAGCATGCTTTCGTCCAAACTCCTAGTCCACTGGTATCTTGATGACATGTCTGATTTTGATCTTTTTTATTTTTTTACTTTATTCTATTTTTAAGTTGTAAAGTGAAGTTATAAATAAGAGGATCGACCTAAAAGAAAGGGATTTTTGGGTCTCCACGGAGAATTTTGGAGAATTGTAGCAGAGTACTATTTTGAAGCTAATTCATAAACTCTTTTAAGAGTCAAGGCGTTTAGTTTTACTGA
Organism: Picea mariana; assembly: GCA_032191745.1. Lineage (NCBI taxonomy): Eukaryota > Viridiplantae > Streptophyta > Pinopsida > Pinales > Pinaceae > Picea > Picea mariana. Next base: position 57,692 of record JASDQU010435610.1, on the reverse strand, counting down.
GGTTTTCATGTGCCTTTTATTCCTCGTCGTGGATTCTTTTACTATTGTATAAATGTCTCATTCATCTAGTAAGAATTTCAATTGTTGTTAAGTTATCTTTTTGTAATTGAATGTATTGTTGTTATTCTCAGTAAATGCTCTATTAGTTATCCTTTTGTTGAAATGTCTTTTGAATTAATTTTTGATATTTTATTTTCATCCCTTTCATCTTTATGTTATGCAATAATTAGTTCTTAAAGGAATTACTTCCAAAGGGATATAAAATTGTGTTTCATATTCATTTATTGTTCTTATGGGTTATTCTGAAGGACATATTCCTTCTAAACCCAATAGATTAGTTTACTTTTGTAGTTATTTTATAAAATTAGAAAACATAAAAAGAGACAAAAAGAACTATCAAAGCCCATCTAACGGTTATTGGACCAGTAACCCAAAGGATTATTCCATACCAAATAGGAGGGAGTCTAATTGAGTCTCGTCCTTGGGTTTAATCCCTTACTATTGAGCATTGGGAATCCAACACCCTCAACACAATGGAGGCCCATGCCTTTTTGTATCAAAGCATGTACATACTTTTGCTAATTAATAAAGCTTAAAGGAAGCTTTAATTAAAAAAAATTGAAATGACTATAATGGCTCTATGTCCAAACAAAATCATTTTGTCTTCCTTGAGCCACATAATTCATGATGTCTCTATGACTTGGATACAATCAAATTCATATTATGCATTCGTTCTTTGTGCACCTTTCTTTATGTTCCTCTCTTGTACCACATAATGTTGCTTGTATCTATTTTTATTATTATTATTGAAATATTGGTTTAATATTTTTTATTGTGTCACTATTGTACTTGTCGCATGCCAATGTGTTGGGACTTCTATAGTCCAACATTATGTATCTTTTTTTAGGATTAAGTGTTTGCACTTAATTCTCAAGTCGTTTGCTATAACCCATCTCCCGGGAGCTTCATTCTCTAAGAACCAAATTCTCTTAAACTTGAATAGTCCACTTGGCACTCATTGCATTAGGTATGCTCACTCAATCCCACATTTTCACCTTACTTGGCACTCGTTGCATTAGGTGATGCTCACTCAATCCCACATTTTCATCTTTATGAACATCACCTATTGCAATGAGTGCCAAATGGACTATTCAAGTTTACCAAAAATTGGTCGTATAAATAATAATCATAGAAGATGGGTTATGGTAAATCAATTAAATCTTAAATATTTCACATAGTTAATCCCCCCAAAAATAAAACCAACTTATCATTTTCAACCAAAAGTGACCACTGCTATAATATCACCTACTTCCTCTACTCTAATTATATACTCGATCCAATACCATTTTAGCTATTTTAACTTTACTTCTAACCATTTCAAATCCATACCCAAAGTTTATGGACTTTGTGTCTTTCAACTTACTCCCAAATATGTTTGAATGGCATATTCCCAATGGCATTTTGTGATTTCATTTGAACTAGCTTGCATGAAATCTTTATCTTTAAGATAATTTCTAGTATGCCACTTATATACTTGACTATGTTCTAAATTCTTAGTTTTTAATTCCTTAAATTTTATAGTTGTAAACCTATATCTAAATTATTGTGATGCATGTTTACCATAGCATTTCAATACTTAGCCATCTTTCATACTTTTAATACTTTCATTTCAATAAAAAAAATTAAGATTTTTCCATCCTTAAACTTTAAGCAATTCATTTTCAATAAATCATCACCATAGAAGCTTCCTAGATTTGATTAGATCTTTCAAGGTCCTTTGAACTTCTGTATCAACATCTTCATTTTATCAAATTTACAATGATGTTTTGTGGGTTTTTCAAAGTTTTGCATTTACAAAATCGCCTTATAATCTTTACAAATTTGTTTTGTAGAGTTTTCAAATTTCCATATTCACAATTTTATTTTGTAATGTTGTAATCTAAATGTTTTATGAATTTGTCTTATTTGACCATTCAAAATAATTGGAAGTAAAACCAATGTTTTAAACCTAAAATCTAGTTAGTATCATTTTAGGTTGATGAAATTGGAGATATCAAAAGTTAACATTGCATGATCCAATTCATCACGAGTATTTGAAGGTGTTGAATCCATTTTTACAATAAAAATAACAATATCCATCCAACATTGCAATTTTGGCAAAAATTGACAAAAATTGTCTAACCAAATTTCGATGACAACAAACAAACAAAAAATAAAATTCACTCAACATTTAACCTTCTTCCTTTATAACAACTACAACTTTATGTTACACGTCATTCAAACTTCCACACTTCCAAAACTTTTTATTCATAATTTTTTAATAAATACTTTACTTTAAATAAATACAACACAAACTTTATAACAACTACAACTTTATGTTACACCTCATTCAAACTTCCACACTTCCAAAAAATATTTATTCATAATTTTTTAATAAATACTTTACTTTAAATAAATGCAACACAAAAATGACACCACACTACTAAATTACACATACTTTAAACTATTCATTATATCAAGTTCCAATTTTTACTTGCTATCTACTCCTCTCTCTTTCCATTTTATTTTAAAAAACAAAGTTCTTAACATGGTATAACTATGAGTATAAAAATTCTGAAGAGACTACTAAAAATGTTTTATTTATAAACAATAAAAATGTTTTATTTATAAACAATAAAGCAAGACAATGAGAGTATATGACCAATTGCTTATTGAAGTGTAAAAGCAGAATGCTTGCTTTATAAATAGTAAACAATACAATTATACCCTACGACCCATTGCTTATTGAAGTGTACAAGTATTGGGTATGTATCCTTAAAGTTTAATGATTAAAGCGTTTGATATGTATCCTCTAAGCCACGCCAAAATATGGCCATTTAATATTATGTGTATATACGCTCTAAGGCATGTTAAAATATAGCCACTAATGAGTACAAAATTGAGTTTCACATTAAAAAAATATACACTAATGAGTACAAAATTGAGTTTCACATTAAAAAAAATATACACTAATGAGTACAAAATTGAGTTTCACATTAAAAAAATATAAAACAAGGTTGACATTTGTTCAAGAGTTTGTCCACTTGTGTAGGTCACCCACTTCTCCAAACAAAATTGTGAATGTTCACATATCTAATCTTTCTTGAAAGATATCCTCTAACCAATTATTGCCCATCAATAGATAAATTGCCACTCTAAAGCGACATATAGAAATTTTATGAACAACATTAATGCGTATAAACTTGTAATTTTTGGAGATTTTGAAAATGGGCTCATTATTTTAAAAGTATTTCTACACCACTCTTAAGAGTGAGAATTTCAATGTAACTTTAAGCCCAATTTAATATAAATTATGATAATATCCTCTAATGCTCCAACAACAAATCATGAAAAAATTATTGATTAAAATGTATAATATTTATATATAATAGGATAATGTAACATTTCAATTTTCAAGTGGCAACAAATTATCAAAGACCCTAATAGGACCACCCATATCTCCATACATAACCAAGTTTGCAAAAGGGGATGATAGATTCTTCGATATACCATTTCATCAATGAAAATCATCTTCACTTCTTCGTAACTTATTTGGATAGTGGAAAAGTAATAGGAAACAATATTATATGAAACAATTTCATGTGGTCTTTTTTTTTAAATTCACTTTATAAAATAATTAAAAATAATGATAAATTTTAAATATATAAATTTTAGATATTAATAAATTTGTTTTATTAATATAATATTAGATAATCTATTTTAAAAATAGAAACACACAAAATATATGAAAGAGATTTTAATGATTTTTTATATTAATATAATATTGGATAATCATATTTTAAAAATAGAAATACAATAGATTTTAATGATTTTTTCTATTAATATAATATTAGATATTTTATTTTAAAAATAGAAACACAAAATATATGAAATAGATTTTAATTATTTTTTTTATTAATACAATATTAGATAATCATATTTTAAAAATAAAAACACAAATAATATGAGAGAGATTTTAATGATTACATAAATTAGCACAGTCACAAATTCGTGGTTGGTGAACGTTGAAAGGACGACTTGCAAAAAGACGGCTTACAAAACCTGAACCGTCGAGAAAGAGAAACAGCCCAGAGGTGGACGGAAGGAGTTGGCTGGAAGGAGGCAGTGTGTCCAGAATGTGGTTGGTGAAGGCCAAAGGTTTAGGTTGGCATAGAAAATGAAACCCTAATCACTCATATGTGGCAATCAACTAGCCACCATAGTAAAGTTTAAATATGATTAAGTAAAAGTAAAAAAATAAACATGTAAACTGATGTCTTTATAATAGTGAGGAAGTTAGTGGTTGAAATCACAACCATTGATTTATTGGGACTACTAAGAATATTCCATCAATATTTAATCTTGTCCATACAAAACTGATTAAGCACTAAAAACCTATTAAATGTGCCCATGGTCAATAAGTGTACGCATTTCGGCATAAATATTTACGTTTTGTTTATTTTATAATGATAAAACTTCGAAAATACCAATCTGTCATAATTTAGTGTTAATAATAACAAATAAGACACCTATGTAATAACAAAACTTAGTAGTCAACCAACACTGAAAATATATATAACTAGCACAGCCGCAAACTCGTGGCTCGTGGTTGGTGAACGCCGAAAGGTTTCGGCTAGTAAAATTCCCAACGCAATAAAAATCTGGCGCGTAGTTAAAGAAAACCCTAATTGACACACTGAAATTACTCTTTCTTGGCTCTTTCATTCGCGTTGCCAGAATCCATGCGACTGACTGCATTACGACAGACGAAATTCACATTACACCAACCAAGAACGGAGAATGTGAAAGGGTTGGAATTAAGTTTGCTCATCATTTGAACATGGCAATTAGATGGTCACACGGTAATTTTTTAATCATATTAAGTAAACAGTTTAACTGGCGCCCTAAAAAATGCAAGAAAGTTATGAACATGAGATTTCATTCATTGATATGGAAGGACTACGAATAATATGCCAACATCCTCAATTGATAACCATACAATTGGAATTTATAGTTAAAAGATGATTAAATGTGCCCATCTCCAATAGGTATACACCTTTCGGCGTAATAATAAAGCTTAAACACTTTATTATGTAAAATTTCACACTTTTTGTCAATAGTAATCCATGTGTGACCTATAACCTATGTATAGATTGACTTATATCCAAACATCAAATTGGTGTATGAGACCCCCTCCGCCCAACGATTTGACTGGTAAAGTCTACGAAGGTATACATACCCTACCCCCCTCTGGATTTGAACTTGTGACCTCTTAGGAGGAAACACATGTTCCTAACCATTAGGCCCACTCAGGTTGTATATATACAATAAACATCATAATACTTTTCGAAGGAATACTAAAACATCTATGAAATTAGAATAAGCAGATAGATCTAACAATTGTGCATCTCTAATTAGTAATGCCTCGTTTGCAAGGAGTTGCATACGTACCTCATCTCGCCATAATTGCCAAAAAGTTGACTAAGAACTAACCTCATTGTCAAAAACAAACTTGCAAAAGAGTTTCCAAAGGATAAATAAGGCAGAGAATCTCAAACAATGTCAAATACTAGCCAAGGAATCTCAGATCACCGATCTGGAATCACCAAACAAAACTGCAGGACAATGCAAATGCCCTTGAAGAATGTTTTCCATCTGAGATTGAACCTCGACCCAACAAGATCTTGCAAAGGCGCATTCCCATAAAATATGCTTTATTGATTCAGACTTCAAGCAGGAGGGGAAAAGGCCATCATAAATACCACTTTTGGTAAGCCAGGCTTCAGAGGGGAGACCTTGGTAAGTCACCAACAAGCAAAAAATTGAAGCTTATAGGAAGCTCAAATCAACCATACACCATGCAACTCTGAATCCACAGGCTCTCTACATCCGAAGAAATCCATGTGGCATTGAGAACAAGACCTAATTCATGTCGATGATGCAAAATGGAGTAGAGCTTGTGAGATTCATATTGGTTCAGGGGATGTCTAAGACTCCACTCCCAATCTCGCTAAAAGGGCCCATTCATATCAATATTCATCTTAAAAGTATCATCCCGGGGTATGAGCCCAATAATCTCCATCTAGGTAAGTCGATCTGCAAAAGACAATGAAAATTTCCTAGCCATTAAACGCAAGTCTTCTAAGAACAAGCATTGGAATCCCAAAGATCTTTCTAGAAGAAAATATTATTTCTACTAAGCCTCCTTGCCTAAAAACGAGGGAGGTCAGAATTGCAAGTACCCTCCTGCTTCCAAATCCAAATTGGCCTCCTATCCAGATCCCAACCTGGTCCAATTTCTGACCACTTTCAATGAACCAAGCCTGCTACCCTCCTCCAAGCTATCCAAATACTCTTGAAGATGAAGGACCCTAAAATCTGGAAATTATGAGGAGTAGAGATGATATCACATAAGTCAAATTGACCCTTTACTCTGCCAAAATGTTGGGTTGAAATCAATTTATGCCGCATCTAAATCTGCTAAGGAGATGAGACCTCCAAACACCTAACAACCCATTTAGTAGTTAAAATGTTGCCTTGGGTCACCACATCAATCAGGTCAAGGCCCCCCTCATCCTTGGGCATGGTACAAACTTCCCAAGGGACCATGGGGAGACCATAAGCCCCACCATACTTGGCCAAGAGGTACGAGAACAAAATTTGTTCCAAATGATGAAATTGCACCTTGCTTGGAAGCCACCAAGACACATAGTAAATGTGGGAGGCCTAAATAATATTGCTCACCACTGTTAACTTAGAAACAAAGGGAAGATCCTTGCACTGCCAAAAAGTAACTTACACTGCAATATTTCCAAGCACCAATCCCACATTGCAACTGGCGAAATGACTACCCTAAATGGTATACTAAGATACCACACAATAACCTATGGCTGGACAAACCTCCAAGCAGCTGGCAACCACATGGAATGATTCTCCAAACCAACTAACCAGTAGTCTATCTTGTGATCACTAACAATTGCCCTTGAAGCCTCACAAAACATTGAAAGACAATCCCTAGTAGCTAAGACAAACTCCTCATCAACAGAGACTGTCAAAAGAGAGTCATTTGAAAAATGATTTTTAATCANCCCCCCCCCCCCCAGGGGGGAGAGAAATACCTTTGATCTGACCTTGAAGACGAGTTGCCTCCAATAAATATCCAAGAGCATCAACCGTCAAAACATAGAGATAAGGGGGCAAAGGGAACCCTTTCTTGATAGACCTGTGGAGATGGATGTGGGAGGACAAAACATTATTAACTAAAACAAAAGCAAATGAACGTGTAAAAAATGTGTTAATCATACCAACACAACATTGGCCAAACCTAAGGCAGGTCAACATATTGGTGATAAATGTCCAATCAATACAATCATATGCTTTGTCGAAATCAATTTTTAGGAAGAGTGTCTGTTGACCAGACTCCTTGGCCCACTCCATGGCCTCACAAGCTGACAAGACACCCTATGGGAAAGACCTCATGTGCAATATTGCAAAAATCATCCCCCACCGTGTCTCACATCTCCTTGTAAAACTCACAAGGAAGACCATAAATACTCGGGGAATTCCCTTTTTTCATTGAAGGGTGTGCAATAAAAAATTCATCCTTTGTAAAATCTCTTTCCAATCTATCATGATCTCCAATCAAGACTTTATGTGGCACCACTCTGAAGCAATCATCCCTAGCATCTACAACTAACTTTGATAAGTTTTAATGAGAGAAAATATTTTGAAAGTGACCACTAAACATACCTCAAATCTCTATTGGGTTCTCCTCAAGAGTTCCATCTTCTCTGTGTAGACCAATAACCCTATCAGCCACAAATTTGCTCTTTAAGAAGTCAAAAAAGAACTTATATCCCTCATCGCCCTCGTGGATCCATTGAAGTCAAGCTCTCAATTGACCCCCTCTAGCAATATACTCCTCCTCCTTGCGAACCACCATCTCAAACTGAGTTGCATCCTCTTGGAGGGTGATGTTATGAAGGTCCTCTTCCAAGAGAATACACACCTCCTCTAATTTTTGTCTAGCCTCTCGAAGCTCTCTCCTATGCTTTCGCACAATCATACGACCCCATCCCCTCATAAACTTCATAGTACGACAAATGGCAGCCTCCCACCATAAAACCAACCTTTGACCCCCCTAGGATGAGGAACAATATTCCACACATTATGCACCAAAGCCTTGAAATATGTAGACTCCAAATGGGAGACGTTAATATTGAACAAATATGAAGGTTTGGAGTCCACCACACGACCTGCCGAAATAGAAGTCATAATGGGTAAGTGATATGAACCTATAGTTGCAATTAGCATGTCAATTGGACGCATATTCCCAGAAAAGGAGATATCATCCCTTCGGACATAGATCTGATCCAACATAGCGTGCACCCTGGAATATCCCTGTCTAAAGTTGGACCAGGTAAACCATCCACCATAGTCAACCCATTTCTTCCCCCAATTGGGGTCGAACAATTGAAGAGAATATTTACATATAGACCAAGCTTTCTTCCCTAAACCATTGATCATAGAACCAAACCCTCCTCCCCTATATCCATCCCATTCGACCACGTTAAAATATTATCCATTTATGTAGTCAACATCTAGAAGAGAGGTCTCCATCCATGTCTAGAGATGGGTATGTGCAAGGCTAAGGTTTGGAGCATACACAAAACAAAAACCTAACAATCTCTCCTGAAATAACATAGTAATCCACACACAACAATTGTTTGGGTCACTCCCTAAAGTTGTAACAAAACTCTGTAGATACGAGGAAATACCTAACACCATCCCACCTCTTCCATGAACATGATCTATGGCCCAAAACATGCCATTCCAAACATAACTCATGTGATTGCGAAGCTCAAATTATGAAGACTTGACCCCCTGCAAAAAGACTATTTCTAGCTTGACCTTTTGAAGAACTCCTCGAACAACCTGCTTCCTACTAGGAATCATCATCCCTCTGACATTCCATGAAAAAAGAGAGAGTTTCATTCAAAGAATAGGGGATTGGGCAAAGAGCCTAACTTATTAGACATCACCAAGGAAGGTGCTCCCCTCTCAGGAGAGTGGGTCACTGCTTCCTTTAAAGACTTTACCTATGGGGATAGGCTCACAGTACTAGCAGGCTTGTCCAAATCTATAAGGGATGAAACCCCCTTATGCTTATTAAATTTAACTCGATATCTATCATCCACCTCCATATTTTGAATAGGAGAACTACTAATAGTTGAAGTTGTCTGCATGGTTGGAGTGGGAGGGTTAACTAGAGGAACCAAAGGAACTCCAGAGTTGTTGGGAACTGATTGTCGTATCAGGCCACCAATGCCTTTATAAGTCTCTTGAACCACTACTCCCCTAGTCTTGCTACTAGATACAGGCCTTGATAGAGAAACATGCCTTCCCACAAGGGCCTTAGAGGTGCCCTCCTTAGAAACATGGGAAGAACCAACTCAGAAACTTGGTTGGCTAGATGGGGCCACCGATGTTGAAGCACCTACATCACCTAAAGATGGAGGAACCCTTGGAGGGGGCTTTCGATGGGGACAATCTCGGATGAGATGATCCTGAGCTTGGCAGGAAAAGTAGGCGTTTGGCAAATTTAGATAACATACTTTTTGTTGTCGAAGTCCATCCACAGTCATCATAGAAATAAACAATGACAGATTCTTCTTCAGATCAACCTCCACACAAACTCTTGGGTTAGGTCAAAAAGAGTTACGCTTGTCGTATGGGATCAAAACCTTACCAGACTGATTAGCAAACAAATCTTAAAAAGGCCTCAAATTAGTAGGCAACGCAAGAAAATCGATCCACAATGGGTAGTTCGCTTGACCACGATCCTCCAGGTTAAAATCAACTCTCCATGATTGCACATAAGCTAGAGAACCTGCAATATTTCATGTACCATACTATAGAACTTGTCGAGCTAATGATTCAGTTTTGAACATGAGACAAACATATTTATACCCCAAACCCCAATACGAATTCAAAGAAACTCCTTTCGCCTCCTAGTTCAACAAACACCATTTATTGAATGTTGCCTCATCTATCATGTGGTGAAGGAAATACAATATCACCCCATGAAGCTCTAAATTTTGGCATCCCTCTACATTAGGGATGATTTTAGGGGCTAAATTTCGATCATGGACTAATTTTCCATGGTTTTTCCCAAAAAACCGATTCCCTATTTTAAAAATGATTCGCCCAAATTCTATAGGATAAAATTATTTTACCTTAAAAATCGCCAAAATTTTATACAAATTATATAAAATCCTTAAAAATTTGAATATTTTTACAAAAATATCACCAAACATTTATAGTTCTCATATGAAGGATTAATAAGATTTGCCAAGGTTTCTACATTTTAAAATAAATTTTCATCCTTAAAATCATCCCTGCTCTACATACTCCTTGTTATTGGCTAAAAAAAAATTGAAATCCCCTTCACCAAGATCCACATTGGTATGAGTGGTAGGGATCTCAGTTGTTTAAGAGTCGGGGGCTAAACAAGTAGGCTCAATTGAAGGAGGCACCTCACCAAGTTCGATGAGCAACTTCCCATTAATTCTAATAGAGTATGGTTGAGCATCAATGATTTGAAACTCTGGCTACAAATATGAAGAAATAGTAATCAAGGCAAAAACATCATTTTGGGCTTCGAAGTCGTTACCTACACTCTCATCTAGGTCAGATTGAGAATCAGATAAGCCCAATGGGTTGATATGAGGCAATGGGGGCCATTCTACTGCATTGCCAACTTGTGGAACCAAAACTGTAGAAATTTTTTCATTAAGAGACACTGTAATGTTGTAGGATCCTTCTAAATCATAACAATCAAGTGACACATGTTGCAAAAGTGAGCACTCTCTTGATTGATTGCGCCTGGGAAACCCTTGTTCGTTAGAATGACCAAGAGAGTGGCTTCTGGAGGTAGATCAACCCTTAGATCTGTATTGATTGTGGCCGACCATAACCACACAAAAAAATGGAACCATCGAACTCCAGGAAAACCACCCAAACGCATGAGTCACATAAAGTAACTTAAGCTCTTAACTCCGTCTTCAATGGTGGCAAATCTTTCCTTGCCTACAACTAGCACAACCAACAACTTCGAAAATTGTGGCTAGGGTTCCAATAAACATGGCTAAGGGTTTTACTAAGCTAACCTAACTGCTAGGATTATTCCAACTAAAAGATTTAACCTGCGACTAGGGTTTTGCCCTAGTAGCAAATAATCTCAACTCTTGCACACTCATGAGCATCTCAACTCTTGCACACTCATGAGCATCTCAACTCTTGCACACATTCACCAATAACCTATGTTACTTATATAATTACAAAAATCATTAAAATAAATTAAATTGTAAAATAATAATTATAAGTTTAAGAGTAAAATAAAGTAATTATTAATATAAAATATTTTTTTAAATAAAATGTTTTTCAATTGTATTAAAAAGAGTTGCAATTAACATGCATGCAATATGTAATAACATATTGCATGCAATATGTTATTGTACTGCCTCCCAGGCAGTATACATAGCGATGAGTTCGCTTTGACTACTCTATTAATTTGGGTTGACTTCAAAATTTTTGTAAAAACCTTAATGTATAACATAAGAAACTAAAAATTTTATTTTTTAATATGTAAAAAAACTGATTTTTCTTACATTTTATTGGCTGATAACTTTATAGTGTTATTGCAGCCTTCACTTATTTCGAGATCAGAATTAACTCAATGACATGACAGACTGGGTAAGTTGAATTTATATTTTATATTTATATTTAATACCTTCCTTTAACTGCCCAATTAACAAGGCAAATATTTCCGCAACGAAAGGCTCACAGGCCACGGGCGATTCACAATTTACCTACTCAAATAATGAAAAAGCAACGCCATTAAATCCTTCATTAGCGTATACGAAAAGCCAGATTCGATCGATCCATTTCCCACTACATTAAATACGACCACAGCGATAGCAGCAGCAGTGCCGGTGTGGGTGAGAATTTGAGGTGGCGATTTCAAACAGGATTCGTACGAACTGTTCACTGCGCAGATTATTATATTCCATATTCCATATTATATTCCATAGCATTCACTTACAAACGAAGAATTATAGGAGGCGGTACGCGCAGCCTCGCTGCCTTGTTACATATTGCATGCAATATGTTATAAAAAGTTGTGAAATATTCTCTCTCCTCCCTATGTAAGGTGGGTAGATTCTAGAGACTATATATTTTTTAGTTTCTTTTTTATTATTTATTTATTTTGGGGTTATATAAGTATATCTTTATGATCCGGTTATGTAGTAATCAATAGAAACAATACATATTTCAACTAGAGGCAATGGGGGCCATTCTACTGCATTGCCAACTCGTGGAACCAAAACTGTAGAAATTTTTTCATTAAGAGACACTGTAATGTTGTAGGATCCTTCTAAATCATAACAATCAAGTGACACATGTTGCAAAAGTGAGCGCTCTCTTGATTGATTGCGCCTAGGAAACCCTTGTTCGTTAGAATGACCAAGAGAGTGGCTTCTGGAGGTAGATCAACCCTTAGATCTGTATTGATTGTGGCCGACCATAACCACACAAAAAAATGGAACCATCGAACTCCAAGAAAACCACCCAAACGCATGAGTCACATAAAGTAACTTAAGCTCTTAACTCCGTCTTCAATGGTGGCAAATCTTTCCTTGCCTACAACTAGCACAACCAACAACTTCGAAAATTGTGGCTAGGGTTCCAATAAACATGGCTAAGGGTTTTACTAAGCTAACCTAACTGCTAGGATTATTCCAACTAAAAGATTTAACCTGCAACTAGGGTTCTGCCCTAGTAGCAAATAATCTCAACTCTTGCACACTCATGAGCATCTCAACTCTTGCACACATTCACCAATAACCTATGTTACTTATATAATTACAAAAATCATTAAAATAAATTAAATTGTAAAATAATAATTATAAGTTTAAGAGTAAAATAAAGTAATTATTAATATAAAATATTTTTTTAAATAAAATGTTTTTCAATTCTATTAAAAAGAGTTGCAATTAACATGCAATATAACATGCAATATGTTATAACATATTGCATGCAATATGTTATAAAAAGTTGTGAAATATTCTCTCTCCTCCCTATGTAAGGTGGGTAGATTCTAGAGATTATATATTTTTTAGTTTCTTTTTTATTATTTATTTATTTTTGGGTTATATAAGTATATCTTTATGATCCGGTTATGTAGTAATCAATAGAAACAATACATATTTCAACTAGAGGTAATGGGGGCCATTCTACTGCATTGCCAACTCGTGGAACCAAAACTGTAGAATTTTTTTCATTAAGAGACACTGTAATGTTGTAGGATCATTCTAAATCATAACAATCAAGTGACACATGTTGCAAAAGTGAGCGCTCTCTTGATTGATTGCGCCTGGGAAACCCTTGTTCGTTAGAATGATCAAGAGAGTGGCTTCTGGGGTAGATCAACCCTTAGATCTGTATTGATTGTGGCCGACCATAACCACGCAAAAAAATGGAACCATCGAACTCCAAGAAAACCACCCAAACGCATGAGTCACATAAAGTAACTTAAGCTCTTAACTCTGTCTTCAATGGTGGCAAATCTTTCCTTGCCTACAACTAGCACAACCAACAACTTCGAAAATTGTGGCTAGGGTTCCAATAAACATGGCTAAGGGTTTTACTAAGCTAACCTAACTGCTAGGATTATTCCAACTAAAAGATTTAACCTACGACTAGGGTTCTGCCCTAGTAGTAAATAATCTCAACTCTTGCACACTCATGAGCATCTCAACTCTTGCACACATTCACCAATAACCTATGTTACTTATATAATTACAAAAATCATTAAAATAAATTAAATTGTAAAATAATAATTATAAGTTTAAGAGTAAAATAAAGTAATTATTAATATAAAATAATTTTTTAAATAAAATGTTTTTCAATTGTATTAAAAAGAGTTGCAATTAACATGCAATATGTTATAACATATTGCATGCAATATGTAATAACATATTGCATGCAATATGTAATAACATATTGCATGCAATATGTTATACCTGCCCGATAGGCATGGTATATAGCATTGAGTTAGTGTTGACTAACTATTAATCAATGGTTGACCATAAAATATGTATTCATTTTATCAAAGTTTTACTAAAGTTTTGATAAATAATATTTTCAGCTAAATTTTAAATGTGATTTATCTCATATCTTATTGGCCAAAGACTTTAAAGTCTTATTACAGCCTTCACTCCTTCCAATGCAATTGTAATAAATATTTCATCCAGGTGGCAAGTTTGTATTTGGACACGGTGGTTGAATGACTGCTCAGTATGGTACTTTCGTTGACTCTATTAATGCTTTATGCAGAGTTTGATGTAAGAATCCGTAGGTTCAACCATGCCCAAAACTATAGTCCCTCGTTTTATGTTATCTTGTAACTTAAATATTACCGTGCGGGTTAAAGAGGACGGCAGGTATTGCGCATGCGAACATGCGTACTGGTTACATATTGCATGCAATATGTTATAAAAAGTTGTGAAATATTCTCTCTCCTCCCTATGTAAGGTGGGTAGATTCTAGAGACTATATATTTTTTAGTTTCTTTTTTATTATTTATTTATTTTTGGGTTATGATAAATTATATAAAAATTGTGAAATATTCTCTCTCCTCCCTATGTAAGGTGGATAGATTCTAGAGACTATATATTTTTTAGTTTCTTTTTTATTATTTATTTATTTTTGGGTTATATAAGTATATCTTTATGATCCGGTTATGTAGTAATCAATAGAAACAATACATATTTCAACTATTAAGGATTTATATTTTCTTAAAGTTTTTTCTTCTTCATCGATTCTTTTATTTCAAGGGAAGATTCCTTCTCAACGTTGGCTAGCTTCTCTAGGTTTGCCTTAGGAGGGGTGGCCTCAATGCCTCCAAATTCGTGTAGTGAATTTGAAACTTCTATCCATTGGGTGATTTCTATTTAAGGTTGGTCATTCTAGTGCTATATTGTTTTGGTCTATCCTTAAAAGGTGATTTCATGTTTTTTTTTTTTAAGTTTTGCATATTGATTTTAGAGAAGGGAAATTCTTATGTTAAAGCTATCAAAAGAGGGCTTTTGGCTTTTTCCGGGATTCCATATTCTTGGTTGTATTTTCTTGGCTTGATGACTCATGTTCTCTCCATCTTAGACTCCTCTTTCATCTAATCCTTTTGACCAACTAAAAGCACCTTGAAGAAGATTGGTTACCTTTTGATTTTTCACCTTTTCTTCCTTTGTTTGAGGGTTACTTAGGCCTTCTTTTCTTCTTAGGTAGACTACTATTAAATAACCTATTTATCAATATATTTGATAATGTTAGGCAGTGCTCTCGTAAAGATAGCCTATTTATCAATATATTCGATAATGTTAGGCAGTGCTCTCGTAAAGAAGCTTTTGGTTCCATTGGGTTCCTTCCCATTCTAAAGATATATTGTTAGGAAGCCCCTAGTTAAGGTTTGTCTTTACATGGATTAGTGTAAAGGAGAATAAACCCTCTTCATCTTTGCAACCATTGCAATACATATAATCACCTAATTTATTTTTTATTTGAGATAGAACATCATCCTCACATATTTGCATGGGTGGGTTTGGAAGTCTCATCTAGATCGAGGTTGATGTAGATCTTGGGTTAAAGTTAGGAAACCATGGGGTAAGGAGGAGAGCTGCTCTTTCCACGAACATGGCCCACATTTTAGTATCTTTTTGTGTCTCCTCTTCACTCGAAAATAACACGGTGAAGAAACCCCTTTCACAAAACATGACATCAAGATCACCTCCCCATTTGTCATTTAACTAGTCCATGATAGTGTGAGCGATGACTAGAGACCATGATCTGACCAACTAAGCCTTTCTTTGATCAACATGAGACAATTTATTTTATCTGGGATGAATTAAGTTGGACCACTAACAGACCAACTACCTTCTCCACTATAAATGCTTGTGGAATTAGTTGTTCAAATTGGACTCACAAAGCAACTCTTAATCTCAACAAGGAGGTATGTGGAGCAAGAGCGTCTCTGATTGATTTTTATCGTAGTATGCTCATATGTCTCTTATGATTCCAACTAGAGTAGTATCACAACACTAAAAAGGGTTGGGCTATTCGTTTGCAAGGGTTCCTATGGCGGTTGGGGAAAACCCTAGCCTCTAGATGACAAAATTCTCACTCCATATGCAATACACAACATATAATGGAATCTGATAAATATAATAATGTAATAATATTTTGTAATATCACATAGATGCCATTTTTTTTTATTGAAATACATATCCTAGGGAAGCCCACCAAGCACTTCCCTCCATTCTAAGGATGGTACCAAGGTAAATCAAATTCTTCAGGGTTTAAGGTCAATGCAACAATATACTCATTAAAAGCTCAACATGTCACTTATAGGAATTGAATTCCAAGTGGGCACCATAACACTCCTCTCAATCACCCAATTGACACATAAATGCCAATCATATATTAAAGATGCTCACTAAACATAATATTAATATTAGAAGTTAGAAAAAAAAACATATATTTATTCTAAATTAAATATATATATATATATATATATATATATATATATATATATATATATATATATATAGAGTATGTTTTACTAATTCGAACAATTATATTAATTAACGTAAAAAAATATAAAAAATTAAAATAATATTACTAGCTATTTTTATACTATATCTTATAACATTAATGTACCTAATTACAAATTAAAAAATATAAAAAAATTAGAGTAATATTAATCATTATTTTTAGATTATATTATATAAAATTAATGTAGTTTTACAAATTATCATTATAATAAGTTTTTTTTCATAATAATATTTCTTCCTCATGTGAATTAAATTAGTTAATTGTCAATTGGATTTAGCTTGAGTCGTTGAGAGAGGGAGACTTATATTCCCTATCAAAATCAATTTCAACAAATGTTTGACGGTTTCCCCCAAACATTTAGATATAAGAGGGACATTAAAAAGTAGGTAAAAAGTGGATTAATGAGTTTACTTATTTATTTACTTATTTCCTCTTCTTTCAAAGGTGACAAAACTTATCACAACTTAGTTGTCAACAAATAAAGAGAACAACCATTATAGGTTGTTCATGAATGCGGGTCGACTCATCACCGTTATTCAAGGAAAACCATACCACCTAAAATGACCCATCGATAGTGCATAAGGGGCCAGAGTTTCACTCCTACCAAATGCATTTAGGCCCTAAAATCACCCATTAGTGATCCATAAGAGGGCATAATTTCACTTCTGCCAAATTCATTTAAGTTTTATGTTATTAACCCATTTCTTTAAGCCCAAGAAAGATGAACCACACTTAACCAATCAAAAATAATTTTAACTTTTACTACATGAACAAAAGGTGGCGTCAAGCTAAATAATATTGGCAAAAAAACCCATTTCAACTTCTCAATAAGTTGTTATTATTTTTTAGATAAGATTATTTTAAAATTTTCATTTGATATTAAGAAGAATATGATTTGAAATTTGAAGAACATCGGGTTATTAGAATTATTAGAACAATATTGTAAATAATTAAATTACACTAATTGAAAATGAATAAATAACCAATATAAATTGTTTAAAACTATAATTTTATAACTCATTTTTTTTTATATAAAAATATAATTTTTAATCAAAATATCAAATAAAGTTGTTTAACAAAATACTTATATTATGATTATTCAGTAAAGATAAAGTTATATTAATTGCAAATATTATTAATTTAAAATAACAAATATTTTAACCTTTGTTATATTAAAAATTATAAGATTGTGATTATGAAGAAGATGGTTAATGTTCATTGAGATCAAGTTTGATCTATTGGATTTAAGAAAGGTAAGGAAATACTTGGATTGCTTTAAAAAAAATTGTGCTTAAAAAGCTTTAAGAGAAGTGTTCCTAGATCACCATAGTTTTGATGAGATAAAAGGTTGGGAATGTCATTATTATAACAAATATTTTGAAAATTGTGATATAATGTGGGTGTTAAGAGAGCGTTTTTCATCTTCAACCCTCTTAGTGTCACAAAGATGACAAATTCTTTCAATCCATGATGTTTTGGGAATTGTTTAACACCTTGTTTCACTATGAAGCTCGTGAGAGTTTGTGCTTATTTTAGCAATGTTGATTTTCTTTTTTAGCTAGACAAAACATAAATATACTTTTAATTTTCTAGATTAGGTTCTTCACCTCCTTGTAGTATCGTAATTTTCTTTTATCCTGTAATGATTTCTTTCACCACAATTTCTTCTTAAATTTAGATGTAATAATATTTTTAATATTATTGTTATTCTGCAGAGCAAGTTGCAAGTGGTTTTGATCGAAGTTTGAGGCAATCTTAGGAATTCTCTTGTCTTTCATGTTGTTAATCTTATTCTTGTACATTAGGTACCTAGTCATAGTCGTGCTTTCAATGGGGGAAAGACTCGCTTCTACGAGGATGATAAGACATGGTGAGTTGCATTTAATTATGAGATGATAAGTTATAAAACACTTTTGGATTTGCTCTATCTTTCTCCATGATTCTCTAGAGATACTACAACTCTAAAATTCACAACCATATAAGATAGCATGAGTGAGGAGAGTCTCAAAGATGATTTTCTTCTTATCCCATAGCTAAAGGTATGCTAATTTATAATTGTTTTCAAGTCCATAATAAGCTTTCCACCCTCCATTTATCCTTTTCTCAATGTTATAGTTCTAGTTAAGCTTGTGATGAAGATCAATCATGAGATATTTGTATGAAGTCACTTCCTCCATGTTGTTGTTGTCACACATGAAATTAATGTAAGTGGTCTTTTTTTATTTAGTTATCATAACCTTCATTTTGTTAGTGTTAACAATCATACCTGTATAAGAGTAGAAGTCGTTGAGGATTTTTAGTTGCTTGTTAAGATCATGGGGACTCCTTGCCATGAGAACAATATCTTTGGCATAAAGAAGAAGGATGATGACTATACCAGTTAGAGTCGGGCCAACACAACTTGCTTCTTTCAAACAACCCCGCAACTTGTCAATGTAAATGCCAGAAAGGGTAGGGGACATGGGACAACCTTTCTTAACTCCTATACTACAATTAATGTCTTCCGACCAATGCTCAATGTTGATAAACTTGGAAATAACATTCTCCTACAACCTTACTGTAGCCACTCTCAACTCGAAATGAACTTTTAGCTCTTCTAACCTATTCCAAAGGTTAGTCTTGGGCACTATGTTAAAATATTTTCAAATGTTGATGAAACAACACATGAGATTGATTTTATTATTGTGACACTCCTTTGCAATAATCTTAAGTGTAGCAAGGTGGCCCATAGTTGAATGATAGCTCCTAAATCTGGCCTTGGCTTTAGTTCTTTTTCCATGGCTTTCTAGCCATAGGTTGAGCTTATTTTCCAAAATAATTCCATATAACTTGGCTGAAAGGGGACTAGTCATAATGGTCATATAATTGGAGGCGTTATTTTTATCCCCACTTTTAAAAATAGGTACAACGAGGCTTTGAGTCTAGGGTTTAGGAAAGCCTTGCTCGACTACTAAATTGAGGAGCTTGTGGATGTGAAGGATGAGGATAGACCCTTCAAATTTTAAGATTTCTTCTTGGTAGCTTTCGATGTCCTTAGCTTTCCCTTTTGCAAGCCACTTAACCCCAAAGTCCATGTCTTATATAGACACATATTCCTCTTCTATAGAAATGGTTTGAATGTTATCCATGACATTAGTGGATTCATAGAGATTTTTAAGGTAGGAATTCCAGTCCCTCAAGGGAATCATATTATTCTCTTGAGTTTTGTGAGTCCGAATTTGCCTCTAGAATTTCTTAAAATCTAGCTTAAATAGGTGCATAAGCTTCTCTTGCTTTTTATTTTTATTTTTTGTTAGCTAAATATCCTTGACTTGCGAGATTGGCTTGTGGCGTAGATGCCACGACCCAGGGGCATCTAAGTCGTCAAAATCACCTGGGGATCACACCCGACCTGGACCGCACCAACCCTTAACATAACTGGATTTGAGGTGTCCCCAGGGGTTTCAAACTGATGACTTTCACTTACGGAGTGCCTTAACAATGCACTCCCTCACCGACTGCTTTAGACCTCATGGACTTTCTCTTGCTTTTTATTAATATAGTACCTTTTCCCCCTTTTAATTAAGGTTTGTATCTACTTATCTTGTCAAATTTTAAGGACTCATTAAAAACATCCCTATTAACTTTTCTAGAAAGAAAACCAAGAATTCACCAATTTTTTTTTTTTTTTTACATAACACCTAAATATAAAACTTGATAAAATATAAATACATTCCACTTTTAAATATGAAATTGGCTAAAATATGAATACATTCCACTTTTAGATGAGTTTGGACTATTATTGCATTTTTTTTTTCTTTCATATATTTATGTGTATACTAATATATTAAAATTCAATAATGTGTTAAGTGGATTGAATATCCACTTTTAAATATGAAATTGGCTAAAATATGAATACATTCCACTTTTAAATGAGTTTGGACGATTCTTGCATTTTTTTTTCTTTCATATATTTATGTGTATACTAATATATTAAAATTCAATAATGTGTTAAGTGGATTGAATATCAAATATATAATATATATTATTAATAATGTATTAAGTGGATTGAATATCAAATATATAATATATATTATTAATAATGTATTAAGTGGATTGAATATCAAATATATAATATATATTAAAATTAATAATATATTAGAATATTAAACATTAATTATATCATTAGAATTAAAATACATTTCATAAATAGAATATTTTATCAAATTTTTTATAATATGATAGTTTTGGGATTCATCAACTTTATTTTTCATACTTATGTGTATAATCATATGTTAAGATTTAATATATTTTTTTTATTTATGTATATAATAATATATTAAGGGTTTTTTTTTTTTTTAATTTGTTTGGATTTTTTTGGTAGTGGGATTAATTTTTGGCTTGAGAAACCAGATTTAGGGGTATCTAAGCTGTCAAAATCACCCGGAGATCGTACTCCGCCTGAGCCACATCAACCCTTAACATTGTTGGATTTTTTGTCCCCGTAGGTTTCAAATCGGTGACTTTTCAACACAGAATGGCTTAACAACACACTCCGTCACAGATTGTCCACCTCAAAGACAATAATATATCAAGGTTTAATAATATATTTGATTGTTTTTTTAATAGGTTTAATGGTTAAGAATATGTGTTTCTTCTTACCAAATTATATATTCAAATCAAAAAAAGGTAAAATATACATATCTCCATAAACTTCAACAACCAAATTGCTATTAGAAACAGATCCCTTATCCCACAAATAAAAAAGTCTAATACAACAACTTAATGTCTAACTTATATATATATATATCTTTAAAAATAAATTTAAAATTTAATATAAAATAGTCTAAACATTTAAAATATTTAAAATTTTGAAATATACAACCTTGTGCTTTCCGCTATAAACTACATATCAAACACGGATTAACCTCGTGCTTCCAAGCTAAAAAAAATACATATAAAACACGAGATTAAATGGATTTGTAGCAGATTCCGAAATTTACTGGATTGGTAGGGGTAATTAAGTCAATCCGCTTTTCCAGTCATGGATAAGAATGATCAGACAACACGTGTCAAGACCAAGATCACACTGCGACCAAGAAAAGATGGAGGGCTGTCGTGTCCCTTGGCCATGCTCATCCCTTGTTTTTTGGTTTTATAAACGCTAGCCGTCCCCATCTCTTATTCTTAAGCAAGCAGACAAACAACACGGGACTCGTCCACACTCAATTATATTCCTCTTTCGTGCACTCCAAGTCCTTCGAAACAATATCCTCTGCCTCAGAATTCCAAGCTTTTGATCCTCTCTCGATCCATGCCGTTTCCAGGCCTTCTTTTAAGAAATAATTCATTCTGAGAGCTCTTTGTCCACAATCAACTTTGCATCTGCAGTCTGTTCAATCTCAGGATTTTGCAGCCCAGAGAAGACTCCAACACTTTGACATATACACACATCCCTTTATTTTTTATTCAACATTAGGCGAACAATTAGCCTGAATGGCTCTCCCAACGTCTCAAGCTCTCCTTAAAGACATGCAAATTGCTTCTCATGCCCATGCCAATGAATTACCCACCAGCAAACCTATTACTTTCATGAACCCAAATGCCCAAACACGACATTTTCCTTTAAACAAATCGGCTTTTGCGGTTAGGAGCAACAAATCTCTTTTAAATATTACATCTGATACTGGATTTGAAGGACAATCGAGTTATGGAAAGGGCAACTCAGTGGGTAGGTTGGTTGTAAGAGCAGCTGCCACCGCTGAGAAGCCCAGAAAGAATTACCCTGGGGAAGCCAAGGGATTTGTTGAAGAAATGAGATTTGTGGCTATGAGGCTCCATACCAGAGATGTTGCCAAAGAGGGGAAGAAGGAGCCGGATGCTCAGCCCATAGGCAAATGGGAGCCAACCATTGAAGGTTATCTCAAATTCCTTGTAGACAGTAAAGTGGTCTATGATACTCTTGAGGACGTGGTTCAGAAAGCAGCTTATCTTGCCTGTGAGTATGCAAAACCCGAAATTATTATTGGTGTCTGGTAATAATAGCATAATTCTCTCTCTCTCTATATATATTTATATATATGTTCTTCATGCTCATTTCTTCCTGTTTCTGTATGGGCATTTTTTTACCATGTCCAAAAGTTGTCTGTAGATAAAGATTCCGTGAAAACAGTGGTTAATTGCAATCCATGTTACACATTTTGAAGTACATGATTTTCTCATCCTCGTCTTTCTTCCCTGGTCTTTATTTTTCTTTTGAGGTGGAAAGCTTTGTGCTCAAATGTAACTCCATGCTATTTAGGAATCCACGTTCTCACCATAGCTTGGGAGTTTCACAGTGTCTACTTACTATTTTTCTACAGTTTTCAGCAATCTGTTTATGATTTCAATCAAATTGTTCTCAGTGACTATGTGCACTCTCCAAATCACTCTTCCAAAAGGATCCAGCAGAGTGGCTTGGATGAGGGGAGTAAGTGGTAAAAGCCCATTAGTCTGCCTTTCAATGCAGCATGCATTGAAGAGAGGCTGGATCCTATCCATATAGGCATCGACTTCCTGTGGCCCATCTATTCAATGTGAAAAATTAACCCCTTATGCCTCATCTATTCAATATGAAAAAT
>JASDQU010435609.1:220811-248866 GCA_032191745.1 Picea mariana | reverse complement strand
TGTATCATCCATAAGATCTGGGTGCAACAAGTAGCAACATCAATGTACTCTTCCTCTTTCGTTGATAATTAAATAGATTCATGCTTCTTACTAAGCCATACTACTAGTGAATCACCTAAGAAGAATGCACCTCCACTGGTGCTCTTTATCTCATCCAATTTTTTTTCCCAATCAACATCTGAATATGCAATTAATTGAAAATTCTGATTTTTAGGATACCAAAGACCATAAGTCATTGTACCCTTCAAATATTTGAATATCCTTTTGACATCTGCTAAATGACTTTGTTTAGGAGTAGATTGAAAACAACCTACCATTCCAACAACTTGCATTATATCAGGACAAGATGTTGTGATGTACAAAAGACTATCTATCATTGATCAATATGTTCTTTGATCAACATCAGGTGAAATGTCATATTTATTGAGCTTGCAACCAACCACCATAGGTGTTCTCACAGGTGTAGAATCTTCCATCTAAAACCTCTTTAACATTCCTTTCAAATACTTTTCTTGAGAGATAAATATCCTTGCAGAACTCTGATTGATTCGTAAACCAATAAAATATGACAGTTCTCCTATCATGGACATCTCAAACTCAGTCTGCATTGAATTATCAAACCACTGAACTAAAGGGTCATTAGTGCATCCAAAAATAATGGCATCTACATAGACCAAAACAACTAATAAATCATCACCTTTAGACTTAATGTATAGATTATTTTCAACAATACCTTTCTTGAACCCTTTGTCTTGTAGAAATTTGTCCAGTCTATAATACCATGCTCCCGGTGCCTGTTTCAGTCAATATAATGCCTTTTTCAACTTAAAGACATAGCCATGATTATCTGTCAGTGAAAATCCTTCAAATTGCTCAACATATACATCTACTTCTAGATCTCGATTAATAAATGCTAACTTAACATCCATATGATATACTTTAAAGTTATTATGACATGCATAGGCAAGAAACATTCTGATGGCTTCAAATATTGCCACTAGTGCAAAGGTTTCATCAAAATCTTGTCTTTCAACTTGTGCATACCCCTTACAGACCAATCTGGATTTATTCCTAAAAATTTATCCTTGTTCATTCATTTTGTTCTTAAACACCCATTTGGAGCCAATTACATTCTTATATGCAGGTCTAGGAACAAGCTCCCAAGTATTGTTCTTCTCAAT
The DNA here is from genome assembly GCA_032191745.1 of Picea mariana. Lineage (NCBI taxonomy): Eukaryota > Viridiplantae > Streptophyta > Pinopsida > Pinales > Pinaceae > Picea > Picea mariana. The sequence goes on along the minus strand of JASDQU010435609.1, from coordinate 247,685 downwards.
CTGATCCAGTTCTTCATTCAATTATTTTAACCAATTTACATCTTTACTAGATTCATTAAAGTTCTTGGGTTCCACCATGGATATGAAGGCTATATGCGATTGCTTGGTGTCTTTGATTATCCTTCTCCTGGTTTTTACACCTTTGTCTTTCTCACCAATTATCTGACTTGCAGGATGATTCTTTTGAGTAATTCTGGAGGAAGGATTTGATGTTGTCTTTTAATTTGAGTCTGCCTGAGTCTTTGTATATTTATCTCACTCAGAGTCTTCTTTTTCTTATTCTTGGACCCATTCATCTTCAGCTTCAGATTCAACTGTGTCTTTTGTAGCAAACTAAATATTTCTCACCTCTCTTACTGGGACTCCTTCATGAACCTTTAAATCAATGCAATCAACTAATTTATACAATATTTTATCAAAGCATATATATCCTTTACTATTGGTAGCATATCCTAAGAAGATGCTTTCATCAGACCTGTCATCATACTTGCCAAGGTTTTCATTATTATTCTTTATGTAGCACTTACTCCCAAAGGCTTTGAAGTGTTTAATTGAAGCATGTCTTCCATACCATAGTTCATAAGGTGTCTTGTCACTGTGTGGTATGAGGTGGGATTTGTTAAGAATCTGGACAGTTCTATGTATTGCTTCTACCCAGTATGTTTGAACAATGTTCTTCTCATTCATCATTGACCTGACCATTTGTTGAACTGTTTTGTTTTGCCTCTCAACTACTCCATTTTTCTGTGGAATTCCTGGGATTTTGTATTCTCTCTTAATCCCATATTTATCATTGAATTACTTGAAATCACTTGACATAAGTTCTCCTCCTATGTCTAATCTTACAACCTTTAATCTGTTGCTTCTTTGATTCTCAGTTAAAGCCTTACATATTTTAAATTTCTCAAATGCTTCAGTTTTTTCTTTGATAAAAGCAACCCAAGTGATTATGGAGTAATCGTCAATGATCAACATGAAGGAGTTTTCCATCCCTGTGCCCTCCTATCTTGATCATCCACATAAATCCATTTGAACTAATTGGAGTGGTTTCTTTGTTGAAGTAGATCTCTTGGATTTAAATTGTGTCCTGGTTAACTTACCTACTTGGCAGGGTTTACACATAGAATCTTGTGGCTTTGATATTCTTGGAAGATATTTTACTGCCTCAAGATTTTTTATCTTGATTAAGTGGTCAAAGTTTATATGTCCAATTCTCCTATGCCATAACCATCTTTCGTCATGTTTTCTTAGATGACACTCTTCTCTATCTTCTTTCATCACATATACATTACTATCTGTCCTTATCCCTTTATCCACCACTTGTCCTGAGTTTACAGACTTTATCTTACAATCTTTGGAAGTGAACACTACTTCACATCCTCGGTCACACATTTGACTTACACTGAGAAAATTATGTTTCATCCCTTCTACCAGCAAAACATCATGGGCTTCTCCTTTACTATTACTTAAACTCACCATCCATTTACCCTTGATTTTACCTGGTTCATCATTTCCTATTTTTCTTTTACTTATAGACATAAACATATCCTTGTTTCCAGTCATGTGCTTGGAACATCCACTGTCTATATACCAGGGGTCTTTTGTTTTTGAGATAAAATTACTAGACCACATTTTTCACTATCTTTCTTTTTCTATGTGCTGGCATTTCTTCTAAGGGTTTTATCCTTGGATCTACTTTGTAATTCTTCAGATGGAAGTTTGCAGCTTTGTGGTCGAAGTTATGACAGTTGTATCATTCGATCTCAATGTTCAATAGGTAAAAGTGATTGGTGCAGTTTTTTATATTCATTGGCTGTTTATTTCTATGTTGCAAAGATTGTTTGTTTCTTGATATCCTCAGTTGCATGTCTCTAAACTTAATTTTACAATTTTCAATCTTATGAGGAAAATTAGAGCAGTAAAGAGAGTAACCATGGAAGAAATTTTGGTACTTGAAGGATGGCTTTCTTCTTGGAATTTTTTGCTCCATCTTCTGATATCTTTTTTTTTTTTATCAGGGATCATCTTGTCTTTATTATATTTTGGTGGCAGGGTACTCACATGGTTTGATTGTCTGCTGACTTGGAATTTGATCATCTTTACTGACTCTTTTCTTTTCGGTTGTTCGCTGCTTGAAACACTTACATAGCCTAAACCAATCTTCAACAAATGAGATCTTTGTTTTCTCAGAATGTCATTTAGTTATGTTGAGGCTTTAATTCTTGGAAGATTTTGGAGATACAATTCTTTAAACTTCTCCATCTCTTTTTTGTTTTTCACTACCTCTTCTTCCAAGGATTCACATCTTGCTTTCTTTTCTGATAACTGTTGTTTCAGAATGTCCTCTATTTTCTTTTCCTCTTCTAATTCCACTTTTAGCAAGGAAAATAATTCATCAGGTTTTTTACTGTCTTTCTCGAACTGTATCAACAATTGTTTTTTCTTTTTCTTCTTAAATCCGAGTCTAGCAATTTATTCTAGAGCATTGATCACTTCTCCTTCCAAGTCAACCACATATTCTTCATCATCAAAATCACTTCTTGTGATTTTATTATCGTAATCCTCTTTGGCCATAAGCATAAAGTCTTTAACCTTATCTTCACAAGCATAATCACTATCTGTGTCTCCTAAAGAGTCATCATTGTTTACACATAAGCTTTTATTTTTACAAAATTTCTTCGATTTGTACTTCTCTTCACCTTCAATGTTCTGGTCCTTCTTCTTGTGTGGTCACTTAAATTCAAAGTTACCTATCTTTCCACAATTAAAAGATTTGAAGGGAAATTTGCCTTGGTACTTGCCTGATCCTTTCTTTAGTCGTCTCACAAATTTTGCTTCAATCTCATCAGGATCAGAATCATCATTCTTATCTTCTTTAAATGATCCTTCTATAGAGGTGGGTTTATCTTTACCTATCCTCATTTCATAAGCAGTCAAAGTTACCAGGAGTTGGTCAATACACAAAGTTTTAAGATCATTCAGTTCTTCTATTGCAGAAAGTTTTGGATTAAATCTATCGGGCATAGATCTTGAAATCTTCTAAACTAAAAATGAGTCTTCAATATTCTCACCAAGACCCTTCATGGCATTCACAAGCTCCTCAACTCTTAAAAAATATTTACTAATTGTTTCATCCTCATTCATCTTTAGTTGTTCAAATTTCAATCTATGTGTCTGAAGTTTGGCACCTTTTACTTTCTCATCTCCTTCATAACTACTAATAGGTTTATCCCACATTTCTTTGGCAGATTCAAGTTGCATGACCTTTACAAATTCAGCTTCAACAATCCCACTCAAGATAGCATTCATTTCCTTAGCGTTGAAGCTGAATTCTAGCTTGTCATCCTTAGAAGCTAGTACAACTGGCTTTACATAACCAGTCTCTACAACATCACAAACATCATCACCTAAGGCCATGATTTATGTTATCATTCTAACCTTCCAGAAGGAAAAATTTGTTCCATCAAACATGGGAGGCTTACTGGTTGAAGTTCCTTCATGGCTTGTCATGTTTAAGGTTACTGATCTACCTTTAAATAAAAGGAACCTGCTCTGATACCAATTGTTGGAATTACTAAGACAACTGAGAAGGGGGGGTGAATCAATTGTTACTGTGCCTAAACAATTTTATGAATATTAAAATATTATTAACCTTCTCCAAGTGGTCATCAATATTATGCAATACATGAACAACAGAAATAACAAACATCAATAACACATATGATATACAAAGAGATAGATATTTCATGAGGAAACCCATAAAGGGAGAAAACCTCTTATTCTTCGAATGATGGGCAATATTTTAAGTTCTATACATCATATTTATTTGAGCACCAACTCAAAATGAGGCTAGAACCTCTTCTTTAACAAGTTGCAACTAACTGAGAGAACCAACTCCCTGGTTTCTCTAGCACCCACTAGAAGGAAGCACCAAATCCCTGAGTGTTCCAGCACTAACTGGATGGAAGCACAAAATTCCACTCACACAGGAAACAACATGTATAACAAAGAACAATGGTTCTCCCTTGCACCACCCCACCACTCAGGTTTTCCTGGCTGCAACTAGATGGAAGCTACAACTGCCTGTGTTCAAGCACCCACTTGAAACTCTGAGGAAAATAGTCCTCCCTAGCACCTCCCTACCACCCTGAGATATAAATATTTTCTTTCTAAAAGTTATTACAATGATATAGTATGTATCAATGTCTTACCATTCTCATCATTGTTCTGCTACACTTCTCTTCTCTGATGTATCAGTGTCTTGCTATTGGTCGCATCTTCTTGTGCACACCTTGTTCAACTTCTCTTCTATGTTTTATGCTCTGTGCTGCCTCTCCATACTATACACTGCACCTCTGATCTCCACTTTAGGTACTGCACCACATCTCCTCCTACTCACATGCATGACTATAGAAAAAGAACATTATACTCTTTGTTATGCCTATTTTTCTCATGTCGAGTCCTCTTCCTGATCATCATCCAAACACTTCATCTTCCCTGGCAGTTATACTATATATGTTCATCATTAGTGGCATTTATCCAAAGATTCTTTGGCTTCTATGGCAGTCACAACTCTTCGTCTTCTCTATCAGTTACAACTAATCAATTATGGCTTCTTTGGCTTCTAAGCCCCTTCCTTTGCATAACATTTATGGTGACCAAATGTCTATTCAAAAGGCGCTTCCCGAACTTGGTCTTGTAAAAGTTAGCTCTATTTCTTTATATGAGCTTGGGTGATGGTCTCTCGTTACCACGTGATTATGGGCACGAGCTCTCTTCTCATTATCCCCCTATCGCACGTGACCTCGAGCTACGTCCTCACACTAGCGAACAATTGTGGGTGGATCCAAGAGTGGTTTGGGATCAACCACTTTTCTCCCCACAATCCACCTCCAGCTGCCACGTACCCTTTCTCGAAAACTGTGGTTTCAATTGTGGCCCTCTCATGAAAAAATAAGATCCGAGCATGTTTTGACCCCACAATCTGATGGGACCATTGATATCATGATATTGACAGTGCTCCTGAACGAACGGTTAAGATTTGATCTTTCACGATCTATGGATCAGATCTAGCCTTCCTAAATCAATGACTATGATTTACTTCGTGATCCTGGATTCAAGAGTTTCAACTCTCAAACCTTGCTTTCCTCTGTACGTCAATATTCTGGAGTCAATGGTCCGCTGACACCTGTCCTTCTCAATCGATAGCTAGATCAATGGTCCTGTGTCCCCTTTCTTGATCAACGGTCGAGAATACACCCGAAATGATCTTTCATATCGAACGACTCGTATTCTTGCTGACGTGGTCTCCAATATGTTCTTTTTGACATGGTATACCACATGTCCTTGTTGATAAGGTCTGCTGACGTGATCTTCCATATTTCCTTTACTGACGTGGCTTGCCACATGTCCTTGCCGACATGGTCTGCCACATGTCATTTCTAATGAGGTCTCCTGTCGTGATCTACCATATGTCTTTTTTGGCGTGGTCTTCCACTGGGGTGTGTCACATGTCCTCTAGAATTAGATGGTTGAGGCTTACTTCGAATGATTCAGTGGTCAATAGTTTATTTATCCTCTCCAGGTCTCCAGGCTTCGAGAATTTCAAATCTCAAACTTAAAATTTTGAAGTGAGATTTTTCCAGAGAGTAACCTCCTCACATCTTTATACCCGAAGTGAATGAAGTTCGTTTGATCGGGATTTTAGATCAACAACTCGATCTGTCTGCGATGTAACTCTTCTATCTTATCTTGTCCTTCCACTTATAATGATCCAACGAATGACGGAAATTCGCATAAATGAGATCTCAGATATTACCTCGCTTATCCTATCCTTCCACTCGAAAATGATCTCAGGGATGATAGGAATTTGGGTTTGATCCGACGGTTGGTGAGTATTCGGATAATCAAATTCTCAACCCTTTAGCCCCTCTTATTCTATCCTTACACTTTAATATGATCTAACAGCTGACGGGAATTCTAGTTTGATTTGACAGCTGACGGATATTCAGATAATCAAATTCTCAACTTTTTCCCTACTTATCCTATCCTTCCACTTTAAAGTGATCCAACGGTTATGAAAACAGATGAAGCAGATCAACGATTGATGATGATTGCGGAACCACAACTTGTGAGTAATTTAACTCATCACCCAAATTCCACAATTTGAAGTTGTGCATTGTTGGTGAGTCAACCACAATCGTCGATCTTCGAGGCTATAAGATATGATGGTCGTGACTCATTGCAGGATTGGAAATAGCACGATATTTAATTCTTCTTTCAATTTCTGCAATCTGTCCCTGTCGTTGATCTGTCGGTTGCGCATCTGACGATCACGACTTAATCCGTCTTAATCTTATCATTTGTTAGATCAACCACAATCATCGATATTTGGGTTTATGATATTTGACGATCTGGACGATTGTGGGATTAGAACTAGCAAGTTGTTTAATTCTACTTCATCTCTCTGCAATTCATCCCTGCTGTTGATCTGGATTGCAGATCCGATGGTCACGATCCTCCTCTTGAGCTTCTTTGATCTCTGCATACTGTTCGCTCCTCTTGAACTTATTCTTTTCCTATTTTCCATCGTCGATGTTGTTCTTGCCATCAATGAAAATCACACTGTTCCTGTAAAACATGCCAACATATACATGTGGAGTGATGACTGCGTAGATATGGTCATAGCAAAAGGCTTCGCACAACGTGAAAAATGACTAAGTAAAAAATATTCAAATTAAAATTATGACCATTAATTCAACAATATTTTTTGATATAAACATATGCATAAAACCATTGTGTTCACTTTATCTACTTATTTTTTAATTTATATATATAAGTAAATTCATTAAGATATCTAAAAAATTAAAAACTTCGATTTTAATTTTCATTATTTATCAACAAAATAAAAAATTTGTTTTATATAACTATTTTATGTTTGAAATATATTTAAAATATTTTTTTACATTAATTTATCTTTGAAGTAAGAATTTTTTTTATATTTATACATATAAATATATTTTTTATTAATATTCTTAAAACCATAACATATAATTCTAAAACCATATCATATAATTCTATTATTATAACTTTTTTGCTAAGACATTGCAATACACCTACTATAGGTTATTGCTTGCTCAATTTTACAACATAAAAAAACATTCATGTAAAACCTCAAATAATTTTACCAATAAACAAAAGTAACTAATAAACAAAACTACTACTTACATTATATCGAATGCCTACTTTGTTATTGGTTCCGATAATATTCACCCTAACCTCGTCACTACTCAAACATGTAATTATATTATTCTTATATTATTTTTAACATGTATATCTTTCTTTTTATTTAATTACTACATACAAATTTTAAAAGATACAAACCACTTAAACCACTTAAACCACTTTAAAGTAGTGAATTTTATTTAGGAATTTTAAAACGAAAATTATTTTAAAGACATGTAATACTATAGAACAAGGGTTGTATGGCAAAACAGTTAGTTGGGAAATACATGTTGAACAATGAAACTTAGTATAACTAAATACACAAGTAAGATAAATGAAACTATAACATTCATAAATATAATATAAATATAATGAATATATTATAAATATAATAATAAATAATATATTAGATAATAAATATAATATAAATATAATAATGCATAATAATAAATACATAGTACAACTTTTTATATTTAGATGTGGTGATTGGTGAAATTAATGTAGTTAATTCTACAAATTGAAAGACGTGAATGGAGCCATAACACTTCAATTCTATCAACCAATTAAAAATGAGAAACAAAAAATATTTTATTATATTCAAAAGTATATATTTGTTTTTCTATGTTAAACATTATGTTACATAACAAATATGGTAAAAGACAAACTAATGTCACATCAAAAACAAACTCATTGCTATAATCCTATGAAAGGAACTAATAACACACTCTTCACATGATTTTTAGTGGTCACGATTTCCCTAATATTTCATATTAAAAACAGTCTGAGGCCCTTAACGTCAAGGCAGGGCGAAATGCTGGTCTTGTCATAGATTACTATACGAGACTATAAACTAAAGCAAGAAATTTCTTTATTATATTCGTGACTCATTTTCGTGTGAAGTAAACCAGACAGGTTTTAATACCACCATGTACAAGCATTAAATAAACTGGGAAAAGGTGACAATGAGTTGGCTTCTCGGCGTAGTGGTCCTTCCAACTCTACTCGGTCACATGGTTTACCATTAAATGCACTCAGACTGGTCATACTCTTGCGCTATCCAAGAGTTACCATGTATCCCACTTCACATGGGCTTGCGTGACTTCCACTCTCGTACCTAGTGGGATATTACTCTGAACGCAAGGATTGAGGGTTGTCTGATTCTTACGGTAGTATTGTCCATCATTGGGTTTATTTCCTTTGAGGGTGAACTCATATGAACCAATACCCACCCTCAACTCATTTCCTTAGAACATTTTAACCTTCACACTGACTCTGTAAATCCCTCAAATACTGGAGGTGGTTTAATGGTTATGCAAATGGAAGCTTACATAGACACTGTCACCACAGCTGAGCGAATTCTGTTCGGGGCTTCTAATGATGCTACACACATACTAGTTAAGGGAGATATTGATATTTATAACCCACTTAATAGTTTATTCCAAGTTCGGGCATTATACTGCGTGGAATTCTATGGAAGTTGACGCTAGAATGAATGGGGATTCTGGGAAAAAATTATTTTGATCACCATTATTCCATGGACTGTATATCATTTTACTTCAGTGGTTTTTAAAGGCCATTATCTTACTTTTCAAATCCTCTATTTTGGAACTAGGGTTCAAGGTTCTGTGAAGATTATCAAAGGGTTTCCCAATATGGACTTGGCTCAAATTAGTTGAGCACAAATTTAGGTGTTCGAGAGTCTTTTATGATCATTTTACTTTGTTTCCCTTCTACTCGTTGGGGTTTTTTGTTAAATGTATCTTTTTCCGACTTCTATTTAACATTGTCCTTCTCAAACCCATACAAAGGTTTTCTAGCAAATTATTACAATATTTTTATGCAATTTATGACGTGAGTTTGTAAATTTTTTGTATCTTTCACACATTAATATACATTTTATTCTTTTTCCTTTTCGTTCCTCTTCGGGTTCAATCATCGCAAAAGGAAACTACCTGCATTAAAGTAACTTGTAGTTTACTCTCATCTTTTTATTCATCAAGCAGTTGCACATCACTTCCACTGGTAGTTCGATTAATTACTACAATGTTGGTAAAACACCTATTATATCTTCAAATGATATGTGTAGTAGGAGTTTAGTTATTAAAAGGTATTCGATACTAGTGTGTGAAATCCGGTTATCGATATAATATTTTGAAATGTGTGCTCTCTTGTTTCTCATGGAATCTGGTTACGTGTTATACACCTCAGGTTATTCAAAACATTTATACTTAACCCTTCAACACTTATTCTAGTTTTATCACTCTATAAATTTCCTTGACCGAGGAGGAAAATCAAAAAGGTAACCATAAGCCAAGTTGAGGATGGAAGCTAGCCCTTCCAAGTTAAAGGGGCCTCTTTCTTCAAATCAATCAATGAAAGGATTGATTTGGTGTTTCGTCCAAAAGAAATATCTCTAAGATAAATTAAATTTATAGAGTTCATGGCGATGTGGAAAGAAATTCCATTGGGAAATGGAGTCATTGAAAGGTCGGAAATCAATGAAGGCTTACAAGATACTTAGTGGATTGAAAAGTGATTGATCGAGGAAAGATAGAAAGCATTTCTTTAGTCCAATTAGATATCTTTGTAGGTATAATATTACATAGAAAACAAATAACACCTTAGGGCATCTAACAAGGATGAATCCCAAGGTAATTATAGTAGAAAGACAACCGAATTACATGCAATAGAGCATCATATGTAGATGAATTTTGATACATATAGTTCAAATTAACACAAAGAAGAAGACATATCACATAGATGTATTTAAACTAGAAGACAACTATTGTAAGATCAAATGCATAAAGTAGAACAATCACATGTATCTCTAGACTCAAATCTCAAGGACTTCTGATCCAACAAATTTCATTAATATCAAAGACAATTACAAATTGTATCAACAAACATTTTCTTACACACTATCCAACCTTTCACATTCATAGCTTCATAGAATATATACAAAAATGTCTTCCTATGCTGCCAAAATTCGAATTCAACTATCATCCTATGATAATGCTAACAATTACACTATATTTGGCTACAATATCTTAACAAACAACTAAGAAGGAGGAGTCAAACTTGACTCATTAATTGCACATAACATCCTGATTCAAAAAATATTTGAGTCCCTAAATATGATGCTCTTGACCCTTTCATTCGATGTAGACAAGTTGGTATACTCTGCTGACTCATTCCAATGGATCTGGAGGTGTTATGGAAACTCTATCATCGTTTCACAACATGCTTGTTGTGGAACAACAACCTACAATAGAAGCGCAACACAGTTGCACAACAACTGATTTTCTTGCAATTCTCTTTCTTTTTCTAACCCGAGTTGATTAATGGTGATGTTTGATGGTAAAAACAAAGTAAAAATCATTGTAGGGTGCCCAAGAACCCTTTCTTTCCTTTAAAGAATATGTTTTTCTCTCAAACCTTAATTCCTTGATACATGTAAAATGCCATGAAGAGATCACTTCACTTCCTGACTAGAACATTCTTTAAGTTTATTCACTCAATGTTTATCTCATTATCACTGTGATATTTCCTACCAAAAACTTTGACAAAATCCTTCATACAGCTACTCCAAATTAGATTGTTATAGTTGTGTAGCATGCCTACTGTGCAACTGTAATTTTTTCATTCATAGATCAAAATGGAAATCTCCAATGCGTAGTAGGAAAACAAAAATGTTCACATATAATGATCCATCAAAAATATAACATTGTGCATAAGAATTCCATCCAAATACTTTGGGGATTTTGATAATCAAAATTTTGGGTTTTTTAGTGTGCACAGTCAAAAGAGGCAAAATTGATGAATCTAGCTCCAGGGAATTAAATTTTTGGTGCTTAAACAAGCAAATCAAGCTTGTCCTTCCCCTTCTTATCTATCTTCAATTGTTGCAAGTTTTTTTTTAGGGCTCTATTCTCCTTTCTCAAAGTTAGATTTTTCCTATATTTGTTCTTCAGTTGTTTATGCAAAGGCATGTTTATTTTTACCATGAATATGGCATTTTCTATTGCAAGATCACAATCATCAATGAGTTATTTAGATGTCATCTTTTCTCTTCTATTCTCCTCCCTTTGTTGGATTATCATATCTTGTGCTTCTCTTAGTTTTTTCCTTAATATCTTGAAAGTATGTTGACCCTCATCACTCTTCCTTTCTGTTGGATGAATTTTTGTTGGAGGTTACTCCTAAGTTTTCAACTTCCTGGTTTAGGATCTAGTCAAAGGAACAATAAGTTTAGGTATTTATTTCACTTATGAAATCTGCTCCACTACCTTCCCTTTACCCTTTGTTTTATATCTTGTTGGAGTTATAGGGACTAATGCTTCAGCTGTTACTAATATATCTTTCTTGGAGGCCTGTTCCAAATTCTTTTTCTTCATTTCCCTATTTTCATGCTGCAATTGTGCTATGACAAAATGGGATTTCCTTAACTGTTCTTACAACTCAATGATCAGGTTGTCTTTGTCACTAGGACAATCTGTTTCTGTGAAGGATTTTGGATCTTCCTCATGTGCTTGTGATGTGTGCATGGTAGGCATTTATTTAGTTGCTGACCTAGTAATTGGTTTGTTAGGTACTGTGACCTCTTCTAGGGAAAATTGGAGTTTTTTCCATTCCTTTTAGCTTGTTGACTTACTGCAGGTTCCTTAGTTTCATTTTCCCTTTTATTTACATAACTTTCATGGATAGATGTGGTGGTATTTTCTATTGATGAAGGTGTGTCTCTCATGCTTTGAGGGATGTTTAAATAATAAGATGCTACAATAGCTTCCCAATCTTGATTCCTCTTTCTAAGCTCTTCTAATATCATTAAATTTATCAAAGAAAAATGGAAGAGTCTAGGTTCTCCTTGATCTCTCATCACTTGTATCTTCGTGAATGATATAATTGTGCACAATGGGTCATAGCAAAAGGTTCTACACAACATGAAAAATGGCTAAATAAAATATCAAAAAATGAAAAATGGCTAAATAAAATATCCAAAAATAAAATTATGACCATTAATGAACAATATTTTCAAGTTAAAGATATGCATAAAAGAATTTTTTCACTTTATATACTTATTTTTTATATTAAACATTGTTACTTAAAATAAATTCAACTAAGTATGTACAGTTAGTGGTGGAACCTTAGCAAATCAATGTTCCATAAATGGCTTGGATATCATGCAAATTACATTGCATGTCTGAATCTATGTTGTGGAACTATTGGAAGTGCATAGTCGCAGAAGTGTGAGAGGATGAGTGATATGAATTCTCCACACAAGGGTTCAAAATAGACTAAGTGTTAGCTATGTAGAGGATATACCCGTGTGATTGCGGAGGTGAAATATATATATATATATATATATATATATATATATATATGTGGATGAGAAGATATATTTGTGTGGACAATATACATGTGCAAAGTGTGTAGATATGGTCATAGAAAAAGGCTCCACACAATGTGGAAAATGACTAGTAAAATATTAAAACTAAAATTATGACCATTAATCAACAATATTTTTAAGCTAAAAATATGCATCAAAGCGTTACGTGCTCATTTTATATACTTAATTTTTATAATAAACATTGTTATTTAAACTGAACTCAACTAAGTATAGAGAGTTAGTAGTGGAATCTTATAAAATTAACATGTCATAAATGACTCGATTATCATGAAAATTAAAAATGATATTGTTTGTTAGAATTTGTGATGTGGAACTATTTGAAGTACATAGTTGCAAAAGTGTGAGAGTGTGGGAGTATGAGTGATATGAATTCTACGCACAAGCGTTCAAAATAGACTATGTTTTGGTTGTGTAGGGGATATACCTATGCAAAGTGTGGAGGTGTGGAAAATATATCTATGTGAACGATATATATGTTTAACAATATTTTTAAGTTAAATATATACATAAAAGCATTACTTTAAGATGAAATATCATTCTTTATATACTAACTTTTACAAGTTGTTGAAGTAACTTTCAATGTGAGAATCAAAGTTATCTTACATTGAGTTTCATTATTCATTATATATTTTCAAATTGACTTGCGAAGGACTATGATGCCGTGGAGTCCTTGTTTACAATGAAAGTTATGAAAATAATTAAAAAGAATTATTTTTTTTATGCAATATGTTTAAGGTTAATCTATTTTTTTTTTTACTTGTTGCCATCTGAATTTTATCCTTCTTTTAGTACAATTTGAAACAATAACACATTGCAATAAAAAAATATTCCATCAAAAGAACTCACGAAAGTGTTCTCTAAAATTTTTAAATAAGCTTAACATAAGGTTTAAGTGGTGGCTTTTTCAACCAAAGTTCACGGGGAATTATCGATGATATCCACCTCCAGTGCAAGATTGTCTAGGTTAGAAGGAGATTGACCCCCTTCAGGCCAAACAACTTGATCTACCAATCCCTCAACTAACAAATCTTCAGGATTATGTTAAACAGGTTCTTCAACAGGCTAGTGTCTCTTAAGGTGGAAAAGGCGGCGAGCACTCTAAGTGGTCTCAAGTGCTAGGCTAGGTGTCGTCCATGAAACTTACTTAGGCTGACTAAATGGTTCGTGTCTTTATTGACTGTTGCGGAGTGGTCCCAGAAAGGTAACCCTGCATAGATCCGAATCCTGATAGGCTTTATTGATAGGCTTATGATAAGCCTATGGATCAAAGGGGTTTTTGATTGATACCCCGTGCCCAGTCTCATGTAGTCATAGTTGGAGCTATTTAATGTCGCTAGTTGATGCAGTCGACCCAGGTTTCATGCATTTTCATTAGCTAATAGCTCTGTTAGCTAATAGTTCTGAGTGTGGGCACAGGAACCAAAACTAGGTAGGTAACCTATTTTCTTTAGTAAGGGAGTATTTTCTGCATCACCAATTTCTATCCATATTAAAGAATGGGGTGACATATTTAACTAAAATATCATAATAAAACATTATAAATTCCATTTTTGAATGTGACAACATCATTAAATATACTTACAATAACAGAAACAGGAGAAGTATACATAACCATGGTGACGATCATTCCTAAAGTCCCTACTAGCATTTTTCTATGCTTTTGATCATGAAGAGAAAGCAAAGAAATTGTTGTGATAGATGAAAACAACTATCATCACCATTGCTAACTGAACAACAAACAATCAATTCAATATATTCTTGTTGGTCTCTACCTTTGACTTAGATAAACACAAAGTTATATAACAATGGGAAAACAAAATATATTGAGCTGCAGATTAATGAGCGCATCTGAATTCCTCCATGAAATAAGTTGCATGATCCCTTTGTTCAACACTTAGCAGTCCTATGATATATCCTGATAATATTTTAGAGAAGTTTTGAGATCATTAGTTCAACGTTCGTACTACACTGACCGGGAAACTGATGAATCTTATTAATGAATTGATAAGAGAATATGCGAAACTGACATGTTGGTGCATGAGAAACTGACATAACGTGATGATGACATTGCACTTAAAAAAACACTGAGATGACTTCAATCCAACAACCTCCCGAGAGATAATTATTTGACTAATAGATCCCTTTTCACTTTAAAAAAAAAATGACATTGTGAATTTTTTCTTCCAAATTCAAATCTTAATACATTTTGATAAATATAATTTCATAAATAATTATCATTTGATTAAGCAAACAAAAGACTAACTTTAACAGAGACTAAACTTTCATGCAACACATATTAAAAATTTGTTACTCAACCCAAACGTTATCATAAATCCCCATTTTCTTTTATTAAACTTTTATGTGAGTCTAAATGTTTCCTTTTAAAAAAATGTTTATAAAGGCGTCTAGACCGGTTTATTTAGGTTTTAAAACATCTATGACGTTATGTACTAGTTTAAAGGTTTGCATTCGATTTGACTTTTATTATCTTTAAAATGAGATTATGGTGGAAATGATGGTAGCAAGCCTTTTTTATATTAATGTTTAATTTTCCCAAAAGTGCAAAGCACATAATTAAAATATTTAGTATAACACAAGTTATAGATTTTATCGATTTAAATTATAAAATATAATTTTAGTTTAGAGAAAATTCATTAATTTCCATATGATTAATAAAATATAATTTATTATTATTTTAAAATGTAAGTATTTTACTTTTTATATTTATTAAAATAAAATTTATTATTATTTTAATAGATTTTTTTATTTTTATTTTCCATACTAAGTAATGATTTTACATTTCTAAATTTTTATTTTTATTTTCTAAAAAAACATACTTTTAAATGTATTTTTAGTTTAGTTAACTATGAGTTTTTTAAAAATATATTTACTTCATATTTGTTAGATGTGGAATTTAATTATAATGGGTGCTTGTATTTAAAGGTTGATTAATAAATCAAAATTATGACTAATAAATTTGTTTTCTTTTTCTTTCTTTTTAAAAATTTATTTCTTATTTTATTATTTTAATTATTATTTAATTTCTTTTCTTAGGATGTTTATTTTAGACCCTAAAATTTCTCTAATACTTGTGGGTATTATGTAGGTTGAAATCGTCTTTTGGTCCTAAAATAAGACTTAAAACTACATGTAATTGGCTAAGAGCTTCTCTTTCTTAGATGTAAGGAAATAGGTTAACAACACAAGACCGAGATGTATCTAGAAAGAGTAAAAGTTGAATAATGATGATGAGTCAATCAACATTCACAAACAATAGTTAGCAATGATATCCTCACTACCAATTGACAACTAAGTTATGATAAATTTTTCTACTTTCAAAAAGACAAATATCAACCTCAACTTCAGATCATCTAGAATCTTCTCAATAGTTTCCTAAAAATATAAAAAACACAACTCTAATCCTTAAAAATATATAATTAAAATAATAATATTCTTAATATAATTTAGTGTTAATACTTATCATTATTACTTATTCTCTTCGTATAGATTTTCAAAATTACACACACACACACACACACACACACACACACACACACACTTACAAAGTTACATAAAGTTAGTAAGAATAATTTTAACCTCTATCATTTGTTGGATTATTGACAGTGGGTGAATGAGTAATGTGTTTTTAATCCTTTTAACCACAATGCATATAAGTGTTGTTATATTTATGATCAGTTTACCAATATCATTCAATGAGTGCAAAATAAATAAATGATGAATAATGATTAATCATGCACATACACAGTACACTAGTATTTCTGTGTGGAAACCCAATGCAGGAGAAAACCATATAATGTTTTTTCGTATATTTCTTTAAGAAATACATTCATTGGAAGCATCAACTTCCTTTTTTTTCTAGCTCCATCTGAAAGAAGGATCCAACCCCCTACATTCTCAGAATACAACCTGAGGGAAAATCTAACTCCCGAATTCTCTGTCTCTAACCAGAAGGAGGCTACAACCCCCTATGTTCTCTAGCTACAACCACCTATCATTTCCCTATCCAACCACCCTAAAGTATAAATTCCAAATGTAGACAACCTGTCATTGTCAGTTAATCAGCTCTATCATTGTCATAAATGTCACTGAAATATTGTCACAACCTATACCGATCTTCTTCAAAAATTTCCTACAGATCTGTGACCTATCTATTCTGCAACACATGGATTTCTGCGTCTTTCCCTAATGCAACTCATGGATGCACACACCTTTGTTTGCTGCAACTCATGAACTAACACAAAACTATAATGTCTATGTCACCATGTTTGTGTCATTGTCTTAGTCTCGGTCAATGTCTGGGTTCTTTGTATCTTCTCACAAACTGGCTAATCTGATAGAAAATAATACTCATCTAATATCTAAGTAGATCTAACACAACCATGTACTAGGTTCATACATATGTCTCATTGATCTTGTGTGATATAATAAACCCTTACATTAACCATACATCAAACCCTCACTGTTATGAAATTACAACATGTACTAATAACAATATGTCTCAACCATACTCCAAATAACACAAGATATGTCTTAACAAGATTCCCAATGAAGTGTCCCAAAAACAAATAGCCAATATAGTAGCAATGTATCTTTGTAAATATGTCTTATACAGAATATACCATACAACCAATAGTCCCTCAAGGGAAAAAATGCAATCTCCCATGGCCATACCCAAGCATTCACCAAAGATCTACTTTAGATAAGCATATGACATACCTTTTGTTACTGTAGATAGATTTGTTGTAACTTCTCACGATTATTCCTTCATGTAGCCTCTTCTCATCCCTACAAATTGTCACTGACGATAGATCTGATCTTCCTTTTCTTCATATTTGACAGCATATACACACTCTGTTTTTAGTAAGCTCGTGGATGTCCATG
The DNA here is from genome assembly GCA_032191745.1 of Picea mariana. Classification (NCBI taxonomy): domain Eukaryota; kingdom Viridiplantae; phylum Streptophyta; class Pinopsida; order Pinales; family Pinaceae; genus Picea; species Picea mariana. The sequence goes on along the minus strand of JASDQU010435609.1, from coordinate 230,152 downwards.
CTTTTTCCCATTGAGGACTGCGGCTACCCTCGTCCTTCTAGTTCTGCAACTCACAAATGTCTTCAGTAAAACTCTAGTTCATAAACCACAGTATCGACCCTTCGACTTCTACAACTTCACTCTTCATTGGACGTCATTGCTTTAGACTCATTGCTTCATATTCCTTCCCATAACATTTCATAAAAGAGATATTCAATTTTCTCAATTAGGTGCTAATGGAAGACCCTTGTTCTCTTAATTATATTCTCCAAGTAGCTTCCTTTAGGTGTTATCTTCTAACTATTTTACCCAACTTCCCTCTTTTAGGGAGGACCCACTTTCAACTACTTTACTGAGACGCCGATATTCTCTTGTCGCAATTTCTCCACCTCACACCCTCGCGACTTGAACCTCCCAATATTTGGGCTTTCAACTTACGAGCCCTGACCTCACGAGATTCTCCAATCTCGGCCACTTGTCCTCCACTCACTCTTGCGGTCCCACACGGCTTACATCACCGTCGGGATATCTCACCTCACGAATTCATAGCTTCTATTGTCGAGAACACGGGCTTCAACCTACGAAGCTACGGTGCGCGATCCTACGTGAAGATCCGACGATTCTCTTAACTTCGTGAGATTCTCTTGGAGGCTCTCGACCGTCCGTCCTTCCAAATGAATTCCTGCGAATCGAACAAAGTGCTTCTCACACGAAGACTTGTTCTCCTGCGTGCGCCTTTGCGCTTACTCGAATGCTTCAATGCGCAACCTTTTCGTGAGATCCTCCAACGGATTCAAAGGCCTACTCCTCCTGAGCTTCAGAACCTTGAGTGTTCCTGCGAAATGAATCAAGTGCTTCCTCCACAAAGACTTGTTCACCCTCTTGCCAACCTGCGACACTCCTGCAAGATTTCAATAGCCACTTCCCTGCATGTACCCTTCGGCGAATTCGAAGGATTACTCCTTCCTGAACTTTTCCAAGACTTCAGTCTTCTTGGAAACCTCTTGCACGCACTCCTTGCGGAAAATCTTCAACAACTTCTAAGTGTTGAAGTCTTCTGACCCTGTGCACTCCTGCAGCAACAATCTTTAAATACTTTTCTCACAATTACAACTCTGAGACTTTCTTTGGCCTGCGCACTCCTTGCACGACACTGTGCCTAGCTGCACCTTCAAAGAAATGAGAACAAGAGTTATTTCTAATTGAACCCTGTCGTCGATGCACCCCTTGCGGACAATTCAACTGCACTCCTTGCAAGAATCTTCTGGCTCAATTAGAGAAACAATTGAAACTCATTCACTCACCCTCTCAGACTTCAATTCAACCATGAAATCACATACATAGCATATAAAAGCGAATGTATTAACAGGAAGCAAATATTTATGAGCATAACATCAATACATAGAGAATAGACACATAACCATGGATTTGAATCAAAGCTTTCTTCTATTAATTCAATATCTATACATGGATGTTCTCTACACAGTTCTCTGCATGCTCATCTCTTCTTGCTCCTGCTCTCGATATGTTACAATGATACAATGAGGGTGTCTATATCCGTTTTCCCTCTTGAATTCTAAATCTATCAAATCTACAATTAAGTATTCTATCTACTTTTCATTAACTATCTTAAATGCCTCATCTACCTAAGGACGAGAGCTATCTTCTCAAGGTCCATTACAATATACAAAATGCGCCTTCATAATGGCTTCATTAAAGATTTGTGCAACATTCCCAAAGTATTTTCCAAAATGTGTGTTGGCTTATCCAGCTATCCTCCGCTCAATGCTGGCTCGCTTGATGTATTGGTGATGCTCCTGCATCATACTCCTCGGCTTGAAAACATTCATGGGCTCCTGTCCATGAGCTCCTGCATGGTCTATCCATGCTTCTGTATCACTGCTTCAGTCTCCCAACTGGCATCTTCCACTGGAAGATTCTTCCATTTCACCAGATACTCGAAGTATTTCTTCCGCCTAGTATTTTTGCTCACTCTCTTGTCAAGTATATGCTCCATCTGTAGCTTCTCTGCAATCTGCATCTATTCCTGCCACTGGATTTCTGGTTGTTCATCACTTCTGGTTCCTGCTTGCTCAGCCTTATATGGATACAAGTCTGAGACATTGAATGTCGGAGATATTCCGGTGCCATCCGATAACTCAATCTCATAAGCATTCTCTCCGAACTTTCTCAAGACCTTGCATGGCCCGATTTTCTTCATCTTTAGCTTATTGTATGTTCCCCTTGGGAACCTTTCCTTCCTCAAGTGTGCCAGAACTAGATCACCAACTTCAAACTAAAGTTGTCTCCGATGCTGATCTGCTCTGCGCTTGTACTCCTGATTCGAGTTTATCAGTCGCTGCATCGCCCTGCTGTGAAGTTTTTTCATCGCCTCAGCGAATTCCTCTGCACTAGCATTGCTAGTCACAGTCTGTTCTGAATCTCGTAGTTCAGAAAATCCTCTCGGTTGCATTCCATACACAACCTGAAATGGACTCTTTCCTGTACTCCTGTTCACTGAGTCGTTGAATGCGAACTCTGCCTGTGGCAATACGTTATCCCAACTGGTATGGTGCTCTGTCACCAAACTTCTCAGTAAATCTTCCAGACTTCTGTTTGCCCATCCGTCTGAGGATGATAGGCTGAACTAAATGCCAAGTTAGTTCCTAGCTTCTTCCATAAGGTCCTCCAAAAATGCCCTATGAATTTTGTGTCTTTGTCCGAAACTATGCTTTTCGGCAATCCATGAAGTTGAATGACCTCCTTGAAAAACAAATTTGTGATGTGAGTCGCATCGTTGGTCTTCTAACATGGGATAAAATGTGCCATCTTAGAAAACCTGTCGACGACCACAAAGATGGAATCAACACCTCTTTGCATCCTTGGCAAACCCAATACAAAATCCATGCTGATCACCTCCCATGGTCTCTCTGGTATGGGAAATGGCTGATAAAACCCTGTATTCTGTTTCCTCCCCTTCGAATGTTGGCAAATTCTACATCTGTCAAAAAATCGCTTGACCTCTGCTCGCATGCCTGGCCAAAAATATGATTCGCTCAACTTTGTGAATGTTTTTTCATGGCCAAAATGTCCTGCCAGTCCACCACTGTGCTTATCCTTTAACAGATTCTCCCTCATGGAGCAATTTGGAATACACAGTTGATTGCCTCTGAACAACAATCCCTCTTGGATCATATAGTCTATCCAAGGACTTCTATCTCTGAGAACTGGATTCTCAGCTGCTTCATACGCTTCCCCGAAATCTGCATCACCTGCGTACATGTTCCCGACATTTTCAAAACCCACTGTTTTGACTTGGAACTCCTGTAGCAACAAACACTTCCTGCTCAAAGCATCAGCCACTTTGTTAGCAGTACCCGAAATATGCTTAATCACAAATGTGAAATTCTGCATATACTCTACCCATTTTGCATGCTTCTGATTCAACTTCTCCTGTTGACTCACAAACTGCAATGCATGATTATCGCTGTACAATACAAACTCTTTCGGGATCAAGTAATGCCTCCACTTCTTCAACGCTTGTATGATAGCATAAAATTCCTTATCATACGTGGAGTATTTTGGCTTTGCTTCATCTAGCTTCTCACTGAAATATGCAACTGGTCTATCCTCCTGATTCAAGACCGCTTTTATGGCATATCCGCTTGCATCACATTTCACCTGAAAGGTCTTCTAGAAATCCGACAACACCAACACCAGTCGTTCCATGATCTTCCGCTTCAATAGATTGAAGCTCTTCTCAGCCTCTGCTATCCAATGAAAATACTTATGTTGCTTCTTCACTGTGTCCATCATTGCTGCGCTAATTCCACTGAAATTCTTGATGAATTTTCGGTAGAAACTAGCCAAACCATGAAAAATCCTCACCTCGAAAATATTTCTCGATGATGGCCAATTCTTAATTACCTCCACTTTGTCCGGATCCATCTTCAACTCATTTGATGAAATAGAAAAACCCAAGTAAATGAGCTCTGTCTTCATAAATGAGGACTTCTTCATGTTAATCAACAACTTCTCGTGTTGTAGTTTTCTGATCACAATGGCCAAATGCTTCAGATGTTTAGCCTCCGGTTTACTGTAAATCAGTATATCATCCAGATACACAATGACGAACTTCTCGATGAATTCCCTCAGGACTTCATTCATCAACCTCATGAATGTGCTGGGTGCATTTGTCAAACCAAACGGCATGACCAGCCATTCATACAAACCTTCGTTTGTCTTGAATGTTGTTTTCCATTCATCACCTTCCCTCATGCGAATCTGATGATATCTTCTTTTCAAATCTATCTTTGAAAAATACCTTGCCCCACTCAGGCAATCCATCAGATCATCCATTCTCAGCGGTGGAAACCTGTACCTGATGGTTATTTTGTTGATCGCTCTTGAGTCGGTGCACATTCTCCAACCTCTATCTTTCTTCGGACTGAGTACTATCGGAACAGCACACAGACTCAAGCTTTCCCTGACCAATCCTTTGTCCAATAACTCCTGGACCTGCTTCTTGACCTCCTCATTTTCTTGCAGCGTTAACCTGTACGCAGCTTTGTTTGGCAAACTAGCTCCTGGTATGAGGTCTATGTGGTGAATCACACTCCTCATCGGTGGCAACGAATGAGGTAATTCATCCACTATGATGTCAGCGAACTCTTTCAGCAGTTCCTGAACTTCATCTGGTAAGTCATCCACTCTTGTGCTAGTCAGAACAATCCTCGGTTTTCTGAACACAAAGAATTGTGGATCTTCTTTCTTCTCCATCTCTATAAGAAGCTCCTTCCCACTCATGAGAAGTATTGTATTGCTTACTTTTGGCTTCATTTCCTTATCTTTTATCGGAAGCAACCTGTATGTCCTCCCATTTCTCTCCAGGGTATAAGTGTTCATCCTCCCATCATGAAACACATTTCTGTCATATTGCCATGGTATACCTAGCAATAAATGACATACATCCATGGGAATGACATCACAGAGTACTTTATCATTATACTCCCCTATCTTAAATTCAACTAAACACTGTTTAGTGACACTCACTTAATGGCCCTTCTGTAGCCATGAAACTTTGTATGGACTTGGGTGATCAGTTGTCTCTAGCTCCAACTTCTCTACCATCTCGGTCGAAACGAGATTATCTTTGCTACCACTGTCAACAATAACCTTGCATACCTAGTCCTTGGTCTTGCAAGCTGTCCTGAACAGTCTGGTCCTTTGAGTTGAGTCCTCCACCTCCTTTCTAGGTGTCAAAAGAACTTTACGCATCATCAGCGACCTTCCACCTTCTGTGTCTTCATTCTCAACATCACGCCTCTGCGCTTCAGTGATGTGAGCTTCCCCACTATCCTTCTTTTTCTCTGGACACTCGAATGACTTGTGCCCATTCTTTCCACATGTGAAGCATGTGATTACTCCACCTCGGCCTCTTCCCCTACCTCTGCTACGAGGAAAAGTGTTTGCGTCAGCATAATCTCCCTTTTGTTCTGTATGTTGTCCTCTCTGTGAGGTTCCACCTCTCTCAATATTACCCTGAGGTTTCTTCCATTCCTCCTTGGGCTTCTGGTACTTCTCCTGGGCAACTGCCTTGATTCTGGGCTGACTTCTGCCTCGCCCTCTCTGAATTTTCTTTCGGCTCATCTTCTCCTCGGCTTTCAAATCCATCTGATAAGCATCCTCCACTGTCCTGATGGTAACCATGCTTAATTCATCCTGAATGCCGTATCTCAGACCATTCAGATATCTGGCCACCTTTTCATCATCGCTCTCCCGATGACCTGCTCTAATGTTCAGTCGATAGAATTCTTCAGTGTATTCTTTCACTGTCATCAGTTTCTGTCTCAGGTTCTACATCCTCCTGAATAGTGTGATTTGATAATCCCTTAGGATGAACTTTGCCTTCATCTTTGCAATCATTCGATCCTAGCTTTTAATCTTTTGCTTGTCTTTGGAACGTTTATCTGCTTGTAGCTCGTCCCACCACAATTCTGCGTGTCCTTTCAAGCATGTGACAGCATGTCTGACCTTCTTATCCTCTTCGATATCATCATAATCGAAGTAGGTGTCAAGAGCTCTAATCCAATCCAGTAGCTCCTCTACATCCAGATTCCCCTCATAGACTAGAATGTTCATCTTCGCCTTCGCACCCATCCTGGTGATAGCTTTAATCAGTCGTTCATTTTCTGCATCCTCGGCTGCAACTTCTTCGTGTTGTTCAGCTTCAACTTCGCCTTCGGAGTCACTTAAATCTCCACCAATGGCTGTGCGTCTCTGTGCTGCTTCCATATATTCTAATCTTGCTCGAAGATCTCGCATTTGCCTCTCCATTTCTGGATTTCCTACCGACCTGCCTCTTCTTCTCACCTCCCTATCTTCTGGTTCAGGTGATTGTCTTTCTCTGCTGGGCGGCATGGTGAATCCTCTTCTCTCTCTGCTACAGAAAACAAAGAGTATTCCTGCTCTGATACCACTCTGATGTGTATCAGAGTGCTTCTTCTCTTCTTCTCTCCTCTTTCCTGAAATATACAGACAATAAATCTGCTCTGATACCACTTTGATAGAGCTGACCACACTCCTCAGAGCACGACTGCTCTCCTCAGGACCCTCTTTCCTTTCGGCCTGAAGAACTCAACGGTTCTTCTATTTCCCTATCGGGAAATCTGCACCCCACAAGTTCTCTTCGGCTTTATCCTCCCTTCTTTACTTTTGGAGGATCGACACTCGCGACTTCGTGAGTTCCACAGTCGAGCACTACACCCTCGCATCCCCGAGATCCAATGTCTCAGTCAACGCTGACCTTCTCCCACTTCCTCGGGACTTCCGCTTTATTGCAGCCTCGCACTATCGCGACTTATCCGCTCTCGACTCCTAGCACTCGGTTCTCCAACTCCCGAGTCCCGATGTACCGAGACGTCGATATTCTCCTGTCGCGATTTCTCCACCTCGCGCCCTCATGACTTGAACCTCCCAATATTTGGGCTTTCAACTTACGAGCCCCAAGCTCGTGAGATTCTCTGGTCTCGGCCAGCTGTCTTCCACTCACTCTTGCGGTCCCACACGGCTTACATCACCGTCGGGATATCTCACCTCGCGAATTTGCAGCTTCTGTTGTCGAGAACACGGGCTTCAACCTACGAAGCTCTGGTGTGCGATCCTACATGAAGATCCGATGATTCTCGTAACTTCGCGAGATTCTCTTGGAGGCTCTCGACCATCCGTCCTTCCAAATGAATTCCTGCGAATCGAACAAAGTGCTTCTCACACGAAGACTTGTTCTCCTGCGTGCGCCTTTGCACTTACTCGAATGCTTCAATGTGCAACCTTTTCGTGCTATCCTCCAATAGATTCGAAGGCCTACTCCTCCTGAGCTTTAGACCCTTGAGTGTTCCTGTGAAATGAATCAAGTGCTTCCTCCACAAAGACTTGTTCACCCTCTCGCCAAATTGCGACACTCCTGCAAGCTTTCAATAGCTTCTTCCCTGCGTATACCCTTCGGCGAATTCGAAGGCTTACTCCTTCCTGAACTTTTCCAAGACTTCAGTCTTCTTGGAAACCTCTTGCACGCACTCCTTGCGACAAATCTTCAACAACTTCTAAGTGTTGAAGTCTTCTGACCCTGCGCACTCCTGCAGCAGCAGTCTTTAAATACTTTTCTCAGAATTACAACTCTGAGACTTTCCTTGGCCTGCGCACTCCTTGCACGACACTGTGCCTAACTGCACCTTCAAAGAAATGAGAACAAGAGTTATTTCTAATTGAACCCTGCCGTCGACGCACCCCTTGCGGACAATTCAACTGCACTCCTTGCAGGAATCTTCTGGATCAATTAGAGAAACAATTGAAACTCATTCACTCACCCTCTCAGACTTCAATTCAACCATGAAATCACATACACAGCATATAAACGTGAATGTATTAACATGAAGCAAATATTTATGAGCATAACATCAATACACAGAGAATAGACACATAACCATGGATTTGAATCAAAGCTTTCTTCTATTAATTCAATATCTATACATGGATGTTCTCTACATAGTTCTCTGCAAGCTCATCTCTTCTTGCTCCTGCTCTCGATATGTTACAATGATACAATGAGGGTGTCTATATCTATTTTCCCTCTTAAATTCTAAAGCTATCAAATATACAATTAAGTATTCTATCTACTTTTCATTAACTATCTTAAATGCCTCATCTACCTAAGGACGAGAGCTATCCGCTCAAGGTCCATTACAATATACAAAGTGCGCCTTCATAATGGCTTCATTAAAGACTTGCGCAACATTCCCAAAGTATTTTCCAAAATGTGTGCTAGCTTATCCAGCTGTCCTCCGCTTCACGCTGGCTCGCTTGATGTATTGGTGATGCTCCTGCATCACTATAATACTACAAAAACCATTTTTTTAAGTGTATTTTGGTTATTTTTATTCGGACATACATATTGATGTGATTTGTTTTGTGATTAGCATACTACAAAAACTATTTATTTGTCAGAAGTAATTCATTGTGAACTTGGGTAGTGTCTTGTAGCAGGCATCAAATCTTTATGAAAATCTATGAATTCATAGAATAAATCAGTATATGGCTATTGTGAGGTTGATTCAAGGTGGGACATGGCATTATGGGTAAAATCATGAATGTGGGTGTCTATTTTCCTTGGTTTTGGAGAAAATCAAATATATTTTCATAAGTTTTTTAACTTCCGACAAATAAAAATATTTTTTTTATTTAGAATTTCACTTTACAATAAAAAAAAAAATCTCATGAATTTTGTTAGCTTAAATTGATTATTATTTGATTTTTTTTATATTTACATTTGATATGTGAATTTAACAATATTTTGACAGTATGTTCCTTAAAAAGGGACTGATAATGAGTTATATTTTTCAGTGCGAATGTACTCATTATTAAAATTTTGTTTATGAAAAATGAAATATGATGAAACAATCTAAACAAACTCTATTAAAGTATGCTTATAGTTTTGAATTTAATGGATGAATATTAGAATTTCTAAAATGTTTTGAAATTGACTAATTTGAAAAAGTTACATATTTTGAACATGTTTAGTGTGACACTGTGGATCTTCCTTAATTTTTATTTAAAAGTAAAATATAAAAATACCCTTTTAAAGAGGATGGTGAAAGGTTCAATAGTATAAATTTGTCATAGTTTTCGACTTTGTATTTTTGCAGATATTGATTTTTTATTTTACTGAATCATTTTGTCATGTAAAAATAATAAGCAATTTCATCCTACATCAAAAAGATTTTTTTAGGGTAAGTTTTCTTAAACAATTCATTTAAAAATTAATATTTTTTTTGAATAATTTTTGTCACAAGGAAGGTTTTCACAAG
>JASDQU010435609.1:115726-180749 GCA_032191745.1 Picea mariana | reverse complement strand
AAACTAGGGCTGACGTCACCTTTGTAGCATAGTGACGCAGCAACAACAATATTGATGACGTCAAGCATCTTTTTAACCCTTGTTTAGTGTAAAACGTTGTGGCTTTGTCATCCTTTGATAAACATTTAAGTGTTGAACATTTTCATTGGTTTAGTTTGCAAAACATCCACTTATTTGTCTAGCTAAAACTAACTTAGAATAGGGCTGACATCACCTTTTAGCAGGTTTGATGCAGCAACAATATTTATGAGCACATCTATTGCGTTGTGATATAATAAAGATTGATTTCATACATTGAATGCAAGTATCATTTTGTATTTATTGAAGAAGTAATATTATAAACCATAAGCTTTAATTGCAATCATTGACTTCGTCAATAATTACATTTATTATTGCTCATGTGTATACATTTGAAGATAGTCATTAACAATTTGAAGTACTAACCACTGCAGCACGTTTTAGTTTTATTTGCCTTGTCTCGCAAACATGTGCCTTTCTCGGTGGAATTATCTTCTCTTTGACTAACTTCTTGGCAGTAATCTTTGAAGGGAAAGCCTATCTTAACCCTTGAACCTTAAACCCTTGATCCTTTTCCTTCAACACCCCAGATTACTAGGGACGCCTCCCTTGGGATTAGCCACCCGTAATAGAAAGAGCTCCCCATCGAGGTGACAGTGGGTGGGGAAGCTCATGTTACGCCAGTTTGAGTCTTACCTCCAAGCTACTAGACCTATCCTACAAACTGAGCGATAACAATTACCAACCAAAACTTATAATCCCGGTTGCAAAGAGGGACTTAACATTTAACAATATCTTGGATGAGATGTTATACATGTACTTTATATAATTTGTGTAAGGCTTGTTTATATAGTTTGCAAAATTGAATAATAGGTATTCTTTCAATCTAATAATAACATATTAATATAATTTTTTATTTTGAAATATTAATATAAATATAATAACATATTGATATAAAAAAAAAATTGAAATATTAATATAAATGTTTAATGTATTTAGTGTGGGTGAAAATTGTTCCTTTTGTAATTAAACATTTATTTTTCTCTTAATAAAGAATTTTATTATTCTAATCAAGCTATGTACTTTTAGATAATAATTTACAATATATATTTATATTTTTTACAATAATGTTCAATACTTTTATTTTTTAAATAAAAGTTTCAAATTAATTACTTTTAAAATAATCATAACCATGTTTATAACCACACATGTTATATATATATATATATGTGTGTGTGTGTGTGTGTGTGTGTGTGTGGGTGTATATAATATAACACGCAGTGTGTTATATTATATAACACGCAACACACACACTGTGTTATATTATATAACACACAGTGTGCGTTGCGTGTTATATAATATAACATGCACTGTGTGCTATATAATATAGAACGTCGTGCGTGCTATATAATATAACACACAATGTGTGTTATATTATATAACGCAGAGTGTGTCTTATATAATATAACACACACTGTGCTTTATATAATATAACACACACTGTGCGTTATATTATATAACACACCGTGTGTGTTATATTATATAACATGCAGTGTGTGTTATATTATATAACATATAAGACACAGTGTGTGTTATATGTTATTTTATATGACACACAGTGTGTGTTATATGTTATTTTATATGACACACAGTGTGTGTTACATGTTATATTATATAACACACGTGTGTTATATAATATAACACGCAGTGTGTGTTATATTATATAACATATAACACACAATGTGTTATATGTTATATTATATAACACATAGTGTGATCCAGGTGGATATTGGTGGCCACCTGCCTATTCCACTTGGACCCACACCATTGTTTCTTTTGATTTTCCAATTCCCTTAATTGTAGCACAATTTACTATTTTTAGCAGTTTTTCGGGTCGTGAACTTCCAGAGCCATTTTGAGGCCCTAAACGACATTTTTTGGGCATGAATGCTTCGGCTCATATGAGTTCGTTCCGGAACAGAAAGTTCATAGGCTAGTAGCCGCCACATCTCTTCAACGCATCTAAAGTTCATAGGCCAGTAGCCGCCACATCTCTGGCAGCGCATCTACATCCAACAGCCACTCTGGAGGCACCACTCCTTTTAAGGTACAAGTAAACTTTGACATTCCCATATTTGAGGGCCAAATAGATGCAGAGGGCATTGATGGATGGTTGAATCTGCTAGAAGGATATTTTTCAGTTCATGACTTTTCTGACCGAGAAAGGATTATTTTTGCACTCCTTAAAGCCGCCTCCTATGTCAAGGACTGGTGGGAAACCTACTGGGAGCAACAGAGCAAGGGGGGACCCTCTCTGTTCTCGATCGCACCCACTTGGAATTATTTCCGAAATGCCATCAAGGAACAATATTATCCCATGGGGAGCTATGAGGACAAATACATACAATGGACTACGCTGCAACAACAAAGGGACCAATATGTGCATGAGCTCACGAATCTGTTCCATACCCTACGCACAAAGTTGGGTATCAAAGATTTGGAGAAACATTTGGTGTTAAAGTACCGCAATTGTCTTCATAGATACATTCAAGAGGAAATGGAGTTCCTCAACATCTCCTTGCTTGGTGCGACATACCGGTATGTTGCTAAGATTGAGCAGAAGTTCAAACAGAAGAAGCAAGACTTTGGGTCTGTGAATCATAAGCAAGGGAAAGGTACCGCCAAACCGTCGAACAAAGGACCAAGCCAAGGTGGGGCGGCCCAGGAAAACACGCCAAAGCCGCAAGCAAAGAATAACATCACAAAGCCAAAAAAGGACATGGGGAAGTAGTGTGAGTTCCATAAGAGCTCCACTCACAACACAAGTGAGTGTCGGGCCAAGCAATCATTGGTAGACGAGTTGAAGGCTTCTGAGTCAGACGCAGGCTCCGACTTTGAATCAGAACCCGACAAGGAGAATGATAGGGTGAAGCAGATTATTGATGCAGAGCCCAATGCCACTGTTGCCACCACAAAGATCCAGAAGAAGGAACTAGAAGATCCAGAGGAGGTGGAGCGCCTCTTCCATTCCCAGATGTGGGTAAAGGGTTCCCCGTTGCAATTCATTGTCGACAGTGGGAGCCAGAAGAACCTCATCTCAGTAGAGGTCGTGAAACGACTAGGCTTGTCGACCACAACACACCCACAACCATACACCATCGGGTGGCTGCACCAAGGACGGGACCTCAACGTAAGTCAACATTGTTGCCTTCCCTATAGCATCAAGCCCTTCACGAATGAGGTATTATGTGACATTGCTCCTCTTAATGTTTCTAATGTATTATTAGGCCAACCATACTTGTGGAAGCGACATGTTGTGTATGAGTCCAGGCCTCGTGCTGTTATTATTACTTTGGGTTATAAGCTGTATAGGATATCGGAAATAGCACCGCCTACAGCCATATCTTTGGTTACTGCAAAACAATGCAGTAAGCTCATTGCCAAAACCAGGAAATTGGTTTTCCTGATGATCCGCCCTCAGGGAAAGAAGAAGACTGCGGCCACAACCTCTAGACAGGGCCCCTCTGCATGACAACAACAGATGGATAAGGTCGTGGAGGAGTACGAGGACATCTTCACCTCCCCCTAAGGGGTGCCTCTACATTGTCAAGTCAAGCACCCCATCGATCTGACCCCAGGTGCATCACTGCCCAATAGACCAATCTATCGACGCTTTGTTACGGAGAATGATGAAATTAAGAGGCAGATTCAGGAACTGTTATAGAAAGGTCACATCCGGTCGAGTTCTTCACCCTGTGGGAGCCCGATCATGCTGGTGCAGAGGAAGGATGGGACTTGGAGACTCTACATTGACTATCGGGCACTAAACAAGATCACTGTCCGGAATAGGTACCCGATCCCACAGAATGATGACCTTCTGGATCAACTCAAGGAAGCGAAATATTTCATCAAGATCGACTTGAAGTATAGATATCACCAGGTACCAATCGAACCCTCAGATGTGTGGAAGACTACCTTCAAATTAAAGGAGGGCCTTTTCGAATGGTTGGTCATGTCTTTCAGGTTGACGAATGCCTCCGCAACCTTCATGAGACTAATGCACGACATATTGCGACCATTCACCAACTCATTTGTAGTGGTGTACTTGGATGACATTCTGATCTTCAGCCAGACTTGGGAAGAGCACCTCCACCACATCCGACAAGTCCTCCAAACACTCCGGCAACACAAGTTGTGTGCCAATTTGGAGAAGTGCACTTTTGGCATGACCCAGGTTCAGTATCTGGGATACATTATTGATGAGTGGGGGGCACATGTGGATCCGGCCAAGATTCAAGTCATTCAGGATTGGCCAGCCCCAACCACCCTAACAGAGCGCCGCAGCTTTTTGGGTCTTGCCAATTTCTGCTGCAGGTTTGTGTTAGGATTCTCTCATATCACTTGGCCCTTGAGTCAAGTCACCAAGGGAGGAGCGAAAGAAAAATTCTTTTGGTCTAAATCTCAACAGAAGGCGTTCAACGATTTGAAGCATTGTCTCTGCTTTGCACCGGTGCTCACATTACCAGACTTGCAACAACCATTTGAGATCGAGACAGATGCCTCTGACTATGCTATTGGGGCAGTCCTTACTCAACAGGGGCATCCAGTGGCATATCATAGTGAGACACTTTCCGACACAGTCCGGAAGTATACCACTTATGACAAAGATATGTATTCCATTGTGCAGGCTTGCCAACAATGGAAGCATTACATTTTGGGAAAGGAAACGGTCATTCACACAGACCACCGACCCTTGCAGTTCATACAGACACAAGGGAAGTTGCAGAACGATCGCCATCATAAGTGGTCCACATACCTGCAACAGTTTCATTTGAACATTAAGTACAAGAAAGGAAGCACCAATAATGTTGCAGATTGGCTCAGCCAACCCCCTTTCATGGCGCTAACCACAGTGCTCAACTCTTGTGGGCACGAGACTTCCGATTGTCCGCTTCTCTACAAAAGTGATCCATAATTTGGCCACACATACAATACGCTCTTGGAGGGTAAGCAATTTCCTAATTTTCACCTCCAGGATGCCTTGTTATGTCACCTGGGACATCTTTATGTTCCTTCAAGCGAGCATGCCAAGATGATTTGGGAGGTGCACTACAGTCGGGTCGTTGGGCATTTCGGGGTCGAGAAAACCGTGGCAGTACTGCAAAAGTATTTCTATTGGCCGAACCTTCGATAGGATGTCGGGAAGTACATCAAGTCCTGCACTACTTGCGTCATTGCCAAACCAACCATCAAGAAGTAAGGCCTCTATACTCCGCTACCCACCCCTAGTCTACCTTGGGAATCCATCTCCATGGATTACATGTCGGGCCTTCCTTCTACTAAGCATGGAAATGACTGTGTTTTTGTGGTCGTCGACAGATTCTCGAAGATGTCCATTATGATGGCCTGCAAGAAGAATATCACAACAAAAGACACTGCTAAACTCTTCTTTGAGCAAGTGTGGGTACACTTTGGGATCCCACAGTTTATCATCTCAGATCGGGACAACAGGTTCCTCAGTACATTTTGGTCCAGCCTTTGGTCGATGCTGGACACCAAGCTCACCAAGTCCACAGCTTTCCATCCACAAACTGATGGCCAGACATAGGTCGGCAACCGGATGATTGTACACATTCTGCGCATGTACGACTCAAAGTATCCAYGCACATGGGATGAGAGCCTCCCCTATGTACAACACAACTACAACYGGGCTCTCCATAGCTCAACCAACCAAATCCCCTTTCAGGTGGGTTTGGGATTCCAACCACTATGTCCCATTAACGTAGCCATGCCATTTGCGGCTACTCAGGCAGATTCAGCCCATGTCCAGTCTGAGGTCGACAAGGCAAACAACTTCATCAAGCGCATTCAGCACATCCGCCAACAGGTTCATGACATCTTGGACAGAGCTAATGCTAAGTACAAGCAGCGACATGATCAACATCGGGTGCCACACAACTTCCAGGTGGGCGACAAAATGTGGCTACATTTGCAAAAGGAGCGCCTTATTGGACCTTACCGCAAGATTCGCCCGCTCTGATATGGGTCATACACCATCACTAAGGTTGTAGGGGATAATGCCTTTGAGCTCATCATTCCACCATTCCTTGGAATTCACCCAGTGTTCAATGTGGACCGCCTTCGGCCCTACTTTCCACCTCTACTGGACACATCCGACATGGTAGAACAACTCACACCAACAGAGTTAAACCCAAATTGCATGGAACAAACCACAACTGATTGGATTATGCACACACAGATCAATAACACCCGCCAGCAGAGGATCCAGCTATATCGAGTTGTCAAAGCAGGCGAACTCCTTCACCAAGGCAAGTGGCTCACCAAGGACCAAGTTTAGCAGAAGTTTCCTCATCTCATGGAGGAACTCAATGCAATGGAGACCATTGCTTCCTAAGGGGGGAGGAATGATCCAAGTGGATATTGGTGGCCACCCGCCTATTCCACTTGGACCCAATCCATTGTTTCTTTCGGTTTTCCAGTTTCCTTAATTGTAGCACAATTTACTATTTTTAGCAGTTTTTCGGGTCGTAAACTTCCAGAGCCGTTTTGAGGCCCTAAATGATGTTTTTTGGGCATGAATGCTCTAGTGAATATGAGTTTGTTCCGGACTCGGTATTCGCTGTCAACAATGTAGTTCTCGGATAGATCTTTCTAGTGGTGTATCGTGTGTGTCAAATGGAGATAGTATGCCAAAGTTACGACCTCGGGAAATTGATGTACCAATTTACCCCAATGGGGCCCATATTCTGGCGTTTCATCTCCTAGGGTTAGGTTTTTGGATGTTTATGGTTTTGCATTGTTTCTCAATAATATATAGGCCTTCGAGCCTCATTGTAACATAGAGTTGATAGACCAGTAGCCGCCACATCTCTTCTCAGAGATAAGCTATCAGAGCCCGAGCTATTTTATTTCCATTCTGTCTGTAAGCATATTTCAGTCATTTGTTGTTAATGAAATGAAGTTTTACTTCCGCTGCACCTCTGCGTTTATGGGTATTTATGGATTTCATTGTGTTCCTGCATAAATCTGGATCATAGTGTGTGTTATATGTTAACACACTGTGTGATATATAATATAACATATAACACACTGTGTGTTATATAATATAACATATAACACACATTGTGTGTTATATTATATAACACGCACTTATATTAAAACGAGTGTGTGTTTTATAACGAGTGTGTGTTAAAACGAGTAAATGTCTATATTATATTATATGTGTATTAAATTAACGAGTAATGTGTTAACGAGTGTATAAAACACACACATTACTCGTTTTAACGAGTAATGTGTATTAAATTAATAGTGTGTGTTATAACGAGTAGATGTCTATATTAAAAGGTAATCTTTTTTATCTTTAAATTTATATAAAAATATGGAAAATCTAACAATTAAATGTCTACATTAAAAATTAATCAACTTTATCATTAAATTGATATAGAAATATGAAAAATCTAAAATGGGTTGATATTTATCAAACAAATGGTTAATTTGACAACCCTCAAATTTTAAATGTGTTTTTAGAATTTGTTAACAATATTTTTAATTTGATGAATGTTACCTTGTCTTTGATTTAGCAGATAGATTGTGTTCATGAAAAGGTAAGGTACAACACATAGTATACATTATTATGATAGGCAATTTTTTACCATTTCAAGCGTGTTTGAGTATTGGCCACTGCAAGAAGAAGAATACCAAAATCATTGGCCAATATAAGGGAAGTGTATTTAAATCCAAGAGACCACATTTGTCAAATGCAGCTACTAAGTTTCAACTACAATGACCAACTACAAGTAGGTTGTCGTTGCAAGTGAAATTTTAAAAATATGGAAAAAAATAATGGAAGTAAAATAATAAAAAAACACACACCAACTTTAAAGTAGAGTAGTGTCATTGTCACACCTGTTAATTTGTCACAAAACATTTACTGCATCATACTCGTTTTGGTTTTACAAGGAGAAGGCGGTGTACAACAACGTGAAGAATAGCCATACAAATTGTCTGCATGAAAACCGTCGCCCATAGGGCTTCACTGACATTCATAAATGAGATCGAAAGCTCCACACATAGAACTCGATTATGGTTTGCTTATTTTCTTTCAAAGTTAATCGCTACTTTTCAAATCATTTAGGAAGTAAATGAAAAACTTACTTGCAAATAGTAGCAAACATTTAACAGTAACTAGGAATGAAACTTACTGATGAATGATGAATTGCACATGCCGGATTTCAACTCTGCAGAAACAACTGCAGCCAACCAAGGAACTGATGAATACTTGCAAACAACTAAGGAACGAGTGAATACTTGCAAACAGAAACAATTGCAGCCAGCCAAGGAACCAATGAATACTTGCAAACAATCAGTAAGTAGAATGAAACTTATTGATCAATGATGATTTGCACGTGCAGGAACTAGTGAATACTTGCAAATAGTTAGTAAGTAGAATGAAACTTATTGATCAATGATCATTTGCACATGCAGGAACCAGTGAATACTTGCAAACAGTCAGTAAGTAGAATAAAACTTATTGATCAATGATGATTTGCACTTGCAAGATTTCAATCTTGCAAAAACAAAAACAACCAACCAAGGAACCAATGAACCAGTGATGAATCTATGTTTAGTTTGCTACCAAGGAATCAATGAACCAGTGATGAATCTATATGTGTAGTTTGATGTTTGTATGTGGAATTCAATTGCATCTCAAATATATAAGGAGAAATACGGAGAAATATGAAAATTATAATGTTAAAACACTGAGCACTGATGATGGCGATGGCGGTGGGCACCCAATATTGCCAAAATTCACTGCATAAAGAGATCGTCTGATGGAAATGGTGGTGGGTGCCCAATATTGCCAAAATTCACAACATCGTCTGACTTACCAACTTACCCTTCAGAGATTGTCTGACTTACCTCTCATATATGTTTCTTAGCTAAATTTAATGATATCAATAAATAAAATTTAATGATATCAATTACTGACTTACCCTACCCTACCCTTCAGAGATTTTTTTACTTGTCTCACTTACCTCGAAGATCAATTTCGCAGTCGAATTTAATGATATCAATAAATAAATGTACCTAAGTTTCTATAAACTTAGATTATAAAAGATTTGAAAAAATCCATTATGTAAGGTTCTATTTATTGACCTCAAAAAGAGCGTCAATGAAGATTTAATATACCCTGGAAACTTAGGCTTTGTAAACATTCATTATGATAATATAATCAGCTCTAAACTTAGGATATGTAAAAGTGGGCAAAAAGAGCTTCGCAATAAGAGGTCCAACCTATTAGCCAATATAATGTTTAATAAAAGCAATTAAAATACCATTAAAAAATAACTATTTTACTTTTCCTATGTATAACTTTGTCAAGGAGCACAAAAAATATGTCCACACAAAGGCAAAGTTAAGAAAAGTAATTGAAAGTCAACGTTGAAGCCGCTAGAATCTTGGCCTTCGACAGAGACTAATAAGAAACCAAGGACCAATAAAAAATGAATAAAAAAAAACAAGGGTGTGTGTCTATATATATATATATATATATATATATATATATAAAGAGAGAGAGAGAGAGAGAGAGAGAGAGAGAGAGAGAGAGAGATGCACCAAGAAAATGAAACAATGGAAACCCATAGAGATAGAGAAGCACTAAGAAGAGGCCATTTAAATGTCACATGAGGATGGCACTCAATATTCACTAGTTATATCTCATGCTAATGCAACATATTTGAACAAATTGTTATAATTATAAATTGTTTTAAATACTTGATTTCTATAGTTTTTATTTTTCTCTTTATATTAGTATATCAAACTTCCATTTCCATATGGAATTTTAATCACCCTTATTGGGTTGGATTATAAATAGGGTTCCATTACAAAAATAAACTAGGTGAATGAATTGCAAAATAAAACATTTTCTCANAAGAGGCCATTTAAATGTCACATGAGGATGGCACTCAATATTCACTAGTTATATCTCATGCTAATGCAACATATTTGAACAAATTGTTATAATTATAAATTGTTTTAAATACTTGATTTCTATAGTTTTTATTTTTCTCTTTATATTAGTATAACAAACTTCCATTTCCATATGGAATTTTAATCACCCTTATTGGGTTGGATTATAAATAGGGTTCCATTACAAAAATAAACTAGGTGAATGAATTGCAAAATAAAACATTTTCTCAGCAATATAATTATATAATTTAATTAAAAATTATATCAATACAATCATTGTTCCACATGGATATGGCCATTACATTTTTAAACAAAGTGTTATCCAGCTGCATTACAAAGGATTGATTCCATTGGGGGCTAAGCAATTTAATAACCATTAGGAGTAGACTATCGTCTTAAGAGTTTGGTCATTTTGATTTGGTTAGTCATCTAGCTCTAACCACGGTGTACTAGAGACAAACATAATCAAAGTAGACTAATGGTTCATGTTCTTCGATGATAATGAGATTTTTGGTTGAGTTTAGGAATCCACTTTACTAACTATTAGGATATTTAGACACTTGGGGTTAGTTAAGATCAACTCAGTGTAATGTGTCTTTGGGTAAAGTGTTTTCCTTAGTACACATTGGTATGTATTTGTAGTTATATAATTCGACGTTCACAGTATGGTATAGACATAAATTGATATGACGGTTCATGTTCTCCTCGATACTAATGGCTATATTGATCCATGGCTTAACACCCAATTGATCCATGATTTCTATTTAAAGAGTACATAGGGTCATTTTGTTGATGATCAATTGTGGTAAAGCCATATGTAATGTTTTTTTCCTTTTGCATTAATATAATGCCTAAAGTGGTTGCATTGGATCAAGTTGTGGATTGTTTCCCTCTTTGAGGGTTTTATCCGCGTAATACATTAGTGTATTGATCTTTGTTCTATTTGTGTGAGTGGTTTCTTAAGGTGTTCAACCTATGTGGAAATACCATGTTTATAGAACATGGTATTAGAGCCCGTTAAAGCTTTTTGTGTGTGGTTATGTTGAAGTTTTTTTGTGTGCGGTTATGTTGAAGATTTTTGCATACAAAAATAAAAGTTTTTTTGTGAACACGTACTTTGAGGCAACAAAAAAACACACTTTCTCTTTCTTGACATTTGTTATATATTTTGCATTAACTCACTTGGTTGAAAATCACTTTATTAAATAAGAGGCCTTGAGTTCAAGTCTTTATTTTCACTAAATTACTTTTTTAAAAGTTCACGCAACTTTAAGTTATACATGTAACTTTATTGTAAAGTGCATTTCACTTCAATTATAAAAGTGAATAGCTATAAAGTAATTTTAATGTTTTTTTTAAGTTACTTTTTGCATGCAACTTTAATTTATAAACTAACTTCATTGTAAAAATTATTCTCGTTTATTTATACAACCCGAGTGGGCCTAATGGCTAAGAACATGTGTTTCCTCCTAAGAGGTCACAAGTTCAAATCCAGAGGGAGGGAGGCTATGTATGCATATGTGGACTTTACCAGTCAAATAGTTGGGCAAAGGGGGTCCCTTGTCCCACAAACAAGGGGGTCTCATACACCAATTTGATGTTTGGCTTGGTCGTGACCTTAAAATTAGATTTTTATTGTTATTACTACAAAAGTGAGAAATTTATTGTAAAATAAATTTATTGTAAAAGTGGGCTTATAGGAAAAGTTAGAGAAGGGAGAATTTAGTTTCTCAACGACCTCATTGTGTATCCATCACCATGTAGCCCAACCTCTACCTACCACGTGGCACTTTGGTTATTTTTTATGCATTTCCTAAAGATGGCATAACTTTGACATTTGGAGTCTCTTTTAGAGTCTATAAGCTTGGTAGTGCATATTCTATTTTTGTATATGCTTTTCACTCCACTAGAAAATCTCTAGGGCCTACTTACAAAACACCCACTCTCAAAGCTTTTTGTTATTCTTTGATTAGAGAGCAAGATAATCTCTTGCATCTTGGAGTGATCAACACTGCATGCACATATAACCGAGCCTTTGTGGCAATTCAAAATGATAAATCCTAGCATCTAAAGAAGCAACATCCTCGCAACAACAAGCATAACAAGGGTCCCAAACCCTCTCGTGTAGCTCCTACTCCCAATGGTGACAAATGAACTAAATCAAAAAGTAAGAAGATTGAAAGACAACACAAATTTTGTGATCAAGATCATCATATGGAGTCTAAATGTTTTAAGTAGATGGAGACTTTAACAACAACAATGAAGACACACAAAATCAATCTTGATTCTTCTTCTTCTAACCCTTCTTTTCATGGACATGCATTGTTTACTTCTAGTTTTTCCTTCAATGCAACATATATTTGTTCTTCTAATGAGTGCCTTATTGATTTTGGAACATGTTATCATATGGCTAAGGATAAAGCCACTTTTTTTGGTCTTAAGAATATAACACCAAACAAATATTTGTTGGCGATGACAGACCTCTTAGTGTTGTAGGGATTGGAACATTTCAACTAGATGATGATCATGTTAATGATGTATTATGTGTTCCAAGTCTCTTATGTAATCTTCTATTAGTATATCAAATCACGCATTTGAGTGAAGGTAAAACAATAGAGTTTTCACCTCACCGATTTGTAATCAAGGATTTAAAAAATACTAAGCATGTCCTAGCAACCATAATTGTTGATGATATTACCAGGTTGTATGAATTTGACAAATTTGAGTGATGACTTGAGCAAATTTTGGCATGAGCAATTCGATCATCTAAACTATTGCTTATTGCAGCAGTTATGTAATCATAATATGATGATTAGTCTTCTTCTCATTTTTTGCAGAGTGGCGTTTGTGCTAGCTATGTCCTCAACAAACGTCATCGGGATAGTTTTGACAAATGTGCCTCTTGGCATGCCTCAACCCCCTTCCAACTTGTTCTTGGTGATTTGTGCAATCTGCTTCCTCCTGCTTCTTTCTCTAGGTTCAAGTACTTTTTAAGTTTCATTGATGACTTCTCCAGACACACTTCGGTTTATTCCTTAAAACTCGAGAGTGGAGTTTTTTATATGTTTTTGGCCTATAAGGCTCTCATAGAAAAACAATCTGGACATGAATTGCAGAAGTTAAAACAGATAATGGAGGCAAATATTTTAACAACAAATTTACAACTTACTACACTACACATGGCATTCAAATGCAATATATTATTCCATATACACCACAACAAAATTATGTTTTTGAGAGAAAGAATCACACACCAAAGGAAATGACAAATTGTATGATACAATCTAATGGATTAAGTCCTCATTTTTGTGTAGGTGGAAGCCATTAATTGTGCCAATTAAATAGTTGATCTCACTCCCACAAAGACCTTTACAAATATAACACTAGAAGAAGCAATTAATAAAATTAGATGTAAGTCACCTTTGTGTGTTTGGTGGTGAAGCACATGCTTACATTATCGATGAGAAAATGAAAACAATATAACCTAAAAGTGAGAAGTGCATTTTTGTTGGATATTTTGAAAATGTAAAAGGTTATAGATTTATTCAATCTCATTCCAATGAAATTATCATTATGAAAGATGTTAAGTTCAATGAAGGTCTCTTGACTTGTGAGCCTAATTTGGTGTTTGTGCCATCTTAAGCGTGCAAGCCATCTTTGGTGTCTATGCCATCTTTTATTTCCAACTTTTATATTAGTGATCCTATTATAGTTTCTTCTTTAGATGATGACAATGAAGATGAAAATCCACCTCTTCTTACTCACCTTCCTCCAATTGGGTCTATTGAACATGAACCTACACAAACATTGGTGCTTCCTATATGGGTCCATAAAACATGAGAAGTGATTGTTGGTCTTGTTGATGATCATACGTAAGAAGCGTTGTAGACATTCACAGTTCCAACAAGCCTCCTCTCGTTTGGCTCAAGTTTCAGAGACTTGTGATCTAGAAACATTTGCAAAAGCTTCTGGCCATCCAGATTGGGACACAACAATGAATGAAGAATCTTGTTCCTTAATGGTGAATGATTCTTGGGATCTTATACCTCTCTCGAAAGGAAAAAAACTTATCAGATGTGAATGGGTGTATAGAACTAATTATGGATTAGATGGAAGTGTTGAAATACACAAGCCTCGACTAATTGCCAAAGGATTTTCTCAAGTTGAAGATAATGACTATAATAAAACCTTTACCCTCTGGCCAAAATGAATTCCATTCGCCTTGTTCTAGAGCTTGTAACCTCACTTAAATGGGAGGTCCATTAGATGGATGTTAAATCCACCTTTTTGCATGGGGATTTTCTATATTAAATTTACATGGAACAACCTCCTGGTTATGTTCATAATGACTCTGATCTTGTTTTCCACTTTAAGAAATCTCTCTATGGTCTTAAGCAAGCTCCTTGGGCTTGGTATGTTAAAATGGATAACTTTTTTCTCGACACTGACTTTTCTAGATGTCATTCTAACCCTAATGTCTATATCAAGAAAGTAGGTAACCATATAATAATACTTCTTCTTTATGTTGATGACCTTATTCTTGTTGGGTTGTTATATTCTTTGCAGTGAAAGTTTGGTCAAGGTGGATCGACTGACAGTTAAAGTCGAAGGTTGAGGTGGTTCGACTGGGTAAAGTCAAAATCGAAGAAATCGACAGGAATTTGAAGAGGTCAACTAACAAGAGGTCGATGGGCGAGCACATCGAAACCGATTGAAGACCGAATGGAGGTCAACTGGTGATCGACTGGTAAATCGACTTAGAGTGGATTGTAACGGAATCATGAGATTCGTGGGATTTGTAGCCAGTGATTTGTGTGGATCTGTAACTATTTTTGGGAACCTTTCTTTAGGGTTTTTCCTACTGTAAATACTACAAATAAGGCGTGTTGTAATGTTGTAAAAGCTAATCTTTCAAAAAAATTGTTTTATATGTTGTTGGTCATGTAGATGTAAGTCAAATTGGCTACAGGGTTGTTCTTGTGTAAAGAAATAAGGTATGGTGTTGATTGTGTCTTAGGTGTAGACCAAGGTTAGGCATGTAGCCTTTTATTATGAAGAAATAAGACAAGAAGAGAGAAAAACGCTCAAGGAATGTTGGTTTTCCCATTCAGGTTTCCAGAGTAAATTCTATGTTTACTGTGTGTTTGCTTTGTCATTTAATTTCTTGATTAAATCTTTCTTCCTCTCTCCTGCTATGTTTAATGTGGAAGTGTTTCTCATTTCCTAACATGTGGTATGAGAGCTTGGTTTAACAACCTTGTATCTAAGCTAAACCCTAGGTTTAGTAAGAGTCGTAAGTCATAAATATTTAAAGATTGTGCTTAAAGAATGGGGAGTAGCTCGAGAATAGAGATCGAAAAATTCAATGGCCAAAATTTTGAGCTTTGGAAGCCTAGAATTGAAGATCTCCTTATAGATCGAAAACAATTAGCAACAATTTGTCCAGGTATCATTCTGATAGGTATGCCAAGTGAAGAATGGGAGAAAGTCGAGAGAAGGGCAAGGAGTATGATTCGACTTTGTCTTGCAGAATCGATGTTGTTAAATGTCTCAAGTGAAGATTCGGCCAAGAAACGGTGGGACAAGTTGGGTAGCTTGTACCAGTCAAAATACCTAGTAAATAAGTTATTCCTTAGAAAGAGATTGTATCTTCTGAGGATGAGTGAGGGTAGTTCAGTGACCGAACATTTAAATGTGTTTAATACTGTAATAAGCCAGTTATTTGTTGTGGATATTAAAATCACCAAGGAGGAGAAATGTGTTATCTTATTATGTTTTTTGCTAGGCTCCTAGGGTAACTTAGTCATGGATGTAAGGAGTAATTGAACCACATTAGTGCTATAAGACATGGTTGCATCTCAAATACTAGAAGCAATGAGAAGAAAGAACATGGAAGGATCAACCAAATATGCATTAGTGGTAAGAGGTTGACCGGTTGACAGAGATAAAGGCAAATTCTTTGGTAGAAAGTCTAAGTCAAAGGGTATATATAAATCCTCGGTTAAGTTGACAAAAAGAAGATGTTGGAAATGTGGTAAAGTTGGGCATTACAAAAGGGAATACAAGTCGAAGGCAACAAAAGCCATTACATGATCCGATGAGAAGCAGTCGACTGAGAGAAATATGACTCCAGATAAGGGAGGTGATGTACACCTGGCGTCGACTAGTACACAGTCGGATCAAGATGTTTGGTTGATCGAATCAGGAGCATCCTATCATATGACATGACATAGAGAATGGTTCTGCGAATATGACTGATATGAAGGAGGAGACGTGTTCTTGGGGGACAACTCAACAACCAAAATTTTCAGATGAGGAAGAGTTTGACTAACACTGCAAAATGGGAGGAGTATAACCCTTCCAGGTGTGCTACATATTTCGGGTTTGGCAAGAAACCTAATATATGTCAACAAGATGAGTGATGCAGAGGTGCACACTCTATTTTAAAATGATACATGCAAAATGGTCAAAGGTGCGATGGTCTTAATGAAAGGAGTTCATATTGGAACCCTATACTGTTAAGAACCAAAGAGATCTAGAAATATAATCACCACAAATACTAAATACACAATATATCCAAAAAGCAAGATAGAAGAAACCACACTTTATTATTACCAAACCCTTAAGGTAGGGAAACACCATACAATGGATCCTATTATGGAAGAGATCCTCTCCTGTTCACTTGCCTCTTTGAGGGGTCTTCCTCCTATTGAGCTACCGCTCCAAATACAATACTTTTCTTCATATCCCATAACATTGCTTGAACCCCTTTATATAGAGCTACCATCACGTAAGAACATTCTAGAGGAGAAATATTCTAGAAGTAGAACCTTCTAAGAAGTCCTCTTACATTTATTATATCTAACTACCATAGTGAGCCTTATTTAATAATATAGTGGACCTAGTCCACCTTACATTGAATGGCCTCCATTATTATCACTATGGGCCCTCTGGGCCTCCCCACTACCTCTTTAGCTACCTTACATATACAAGTTATCAGGGAATGTCGACTAGACTGGATGTTTGCCAAAGAATCCACAGTTAGTGTCATTTTGTCATCGACGTTTCGAATCCGGATCGGGATTCATCATCAGGACTAATCGTCCAGAATGATCAAACCTCCAACCAAAAAGCCTTTCTTCCCTACATTCGAGGTGTCACAGACAAGATTGCTATGATCTTAAAAAGAAAAGAAATTGTAACCTCCTTCAAACCCCTAATCACTATCAGACAAAGAATGAAATTTGTAAAGGACCCCATAGACCAACAACAAGGAAAAGGCATCTACAAGGTCTCTTGCTCATGCGGCAAGTGTTACATTAGGGAAACCGGACGATCTTTTCAGGTAAGGATCAAGGAACATGAAGCAGACATTAGAAATGAACGCACTCACACTTTGGCCTTAGCAGAACACTCATTTAAAACCAAACATCATGTCTGCCTTGAGGATACTAAGATTTTAGCAAAAGAGGATCATTACTACAAGAGACGCTTAAGAGAAGCCCTAGAAATAATCAAACACCCTAACAATATGAACAGAGACGGCGGCCTAGAAGTAAGCAGCTTTTGGCACCCATTAATCAACCAACTTAGAGACCCTCTCAGATCAAATTAGGTTTGACACCTTCCTCCTCCTTTTCCTTACTTGTTTATGTTCTACCTTTGAGTCGGTAACTAGATGTAAAAGTCCAACTAACCCTGTACTACCTACCACATTATTCTAATTAAAAACAAAAAAAAAACAAAAAAACATAGTACTATATTTATCACTAATTAAACCATATATATACCCTAATCCTTTGACACTTTATATATTAATATTCATTACATCCTAAACACTTAAAAACTTGAATCATAAATCAACCCCTAGAATATCTAATAGAATTATACATTCAATTAGAAATATTAACAATTAATATAATAAGATAAAATTCAATCTAAAGCTAACCCGAGATTTATTTTTTACTTACCAAATTTAAAAACTTTTTAAACAAACCATTAGAAACCCTAGACCTATATACATTGTCAGACATATCAACATTTAGAAATCACTTATGTTATATTAATTATTATTACTAATTATCTTTAAATTATTAGGTTATAAATAAAAACACTACAAAACAAATACTACAAAACCCTAGGCTACCAATTTTAAAAACTTTTTAAACAAACCATTAGAAAAAGTAGACCTATATACATTGTCAGACATATCAACATTTAGAAATCACGTATGTAATATTAATTATTATTACTAATTATCTTTAGATTATTAGGTTATAAATAAAAACACTACAAAACAAATACTACAAAACCCTAGAACTTTATACCTATTTAGAGATATCAACATCTATAAAATCACTCATGATATATTAATAATTATCACTAATCATCTTAATTTATTAAGTTCCTTAAGCTCTATTAAAAATTAAAATGTAAAACAAAATACTATTAAGTAATATAATAAAATTAAACTCCTTCTAACCCTAAAAACTTTAAATTATTTATATTTATTAAAAAACTTTAATTATTTATATTATTCACTATTAAAAGTTACATTTAAATTTATTAATAATTAATTTGTTTTTAATTAGCTCCGAATTAGGGTTACATTTAGCCGACCTGGTTATCTTATTTATAATCCTGCATATACACTATTAATGACTAAGATCAGCTAGCTCTCTAATTGACGATTAGTCCTGATGATGAATCCCGATCCGGATTCGAAACGTCGATGACAAAATGACACCAACTATGGATTCTCTGGCAAATGATTTTGAAATAGACTGGATGTTGTTCCTGAAGTTGAATTGACTTTGAATCAACTCGACTTGACTTGGGCTGAGTCATTTTAACCCGACTCAACAAGTCCTCATCAAAATGACCCAACCATGTTATGGCACGAGAGGATGAGACATATTAGAGAAAAAGGACTTTGAGCTATGCATAACAAAGGTATGGTCAAAGATTTTCCTGAATGTAATTTAGAGGTCCACTTTTGTGAACATTGTATATATGGAAAACAAAGTCCGGTGAGGTTCCCATCTGAAGTGACAAGGGCAAAAGGGATTCTAGAATTTGTTCATAGTGATGTGCTTCGCCCTGTTTCAGTGCCTTCACTTGGTAGATCCTTGTATTATGTCTCCTTCATAGATGATTTTTTCAGGAAGACATGGATATATTTCCTGAGGAAGAAATCTGAGATATTCAAGAAATTCAAAGAGTTTAAATCTCTTGTAGAAACCCAGACAAATAAGAATATTAAGGTGTTTAGAACTGAAACTGGTGGTGAATTCTGTGGAAAGGAATTTGATCAGTTATGCAAGAAGTGTGGCATAGCACGCCAAAATATCACACCATATACCCCACAACAAAATGGAGTTGCTAGGAGAATGAACAGAACATTGATGGACAAGGCAAGGAGCATGCTCAGTGGTGTTGGGCTCGCACAATAATTCTAGGTAGAGGCAGTCGACACTGCAAAATATCTAGTGAATATGTCTCCTTCTTCGGTGCTATTCAACACGACTCCACATGAGGTATGGTTTGGTAAAATCCTTCGGTTTCACATCTCAAAGTATTTGGTTGTGATGCATTTGTGCATGTTCCCAAGGAAAAGAAGAGCAAGTTGGATAAGAAGACAATCAAGTGTATTTTCATTGGATACAAAGAAGGAATGAAAGGATATAAGCTCTGGGATCCTGCATCTAGGAAAACAGTGTACAGTCGAGATGTGGTCTTCAGAGAAGTYGAAAGGAAGTTCGAGTTTGAAGTGATGGTTCAAATGAATAATAATCCAAAGAAGGCRTGGTTTGAACTTAGGAACGAAGAAGGTGTTTCAGATGAGTCGATTGAATCAGATGATGAGGTGGAACAACTGACCCCGACTGTAAGGAGGTCAAAACGAGTAAGAAAAATAGTCAAAAGGTATAGTCTATCCGACTTTCATTCCGCTTTTGTGTTAACTGCCATTGCAAAAAGCCCAAGCCAGTCAGGGAGGTAGTCAACTTAGCAGAGGGCAAACTTTGGAAGGACGTCATGGTTGAAGAGATGGAATCCTTGCATAAGAATGAGACATGGGATTTACTCAAATGAACTAATGGAAGAAAGCTCGTTGGTAGTGAGTGGGTATTCAAGAAGAAAATAAACATCCCAGGTCAAGTCGAGAAGTTAAAAGCTCGACTGGTAGCGAAAGGATAGTCCCAAGTCGAAGGAGTCGACATCGGTAAGATTGTTTCCCCTGTTGCAAAATCAACTTCCATTAGAGTACTAATGTCTGTAGTTGCAAAACTTGATATGAAAATATAACATATGGATGTAAAGACAATATTCCTATGAGAGGACCTGGAAGAAAAAATCTACATGAAACATCCTGAAGGATTTATAGTAAGGGGCAAGAAAGATTTGGTGTGCAAATTGAAAAGATCCCTTTATCGTATAAAGTAATCACCAAGGATGTGGTACCAAAAGTTCGACACATACATCCTTAGTTTGGGATTTGTGAGAAGCAAATTTGATCACTGCATATATTCCAAAGAAGAAGATGGGTGCTTCATATATGTAGCATTGTATGTCGACGACATGTTACTGATTAGAAACAACATGAACACAATAAAGGAGGTGAAGAAGTAACTATCTTCCAAATTCGCCATGAAGGATCTTGGTGTAGCGAACTTCATTATGGGAATGGAGATCAAGAGAAATTGAGAGGCTAGAAAGATCTGGTTGAACCATAAGAAGTATATTGAAACAATCTTTAAATGTTTCAGCATGCAGAATTGCAGACCTGTGAAGGTCTCAATTCTTGTGGGAACAAGGCTAATTGTTGAACAATGTCCAAAGACATAGGAGGAAATAGAGGACATGGCACGCGTTCCCTATGCAAGTGTTGTTGGTAGTCTAATGTATGCGATGGTCTGCACTTGACCAGACATTGCCCATGCAGTGGGAGTGTTGAGCAGATACATATCAACACATGGAAAGGAGCACTGGACAATTGTCGAGAGAGTATTCAGGTATTTGTGTGGCACAAATGAGTATGTTATATGTTATCAAGGAAAACCTGGAGGTGATAGTGAATTAAATGTACATGGAATTGTTAGCACCGACTGGGCTAGAGATTTGGATTGCCGAAGGTCAACAAGTGGATATGTGTCAAAGATGTTCAGTGCAGAAATTAGTTGGTTGAGTAAGCAACGAGTGATCATAGCCTTGTCAACAATAGAAGTTGAATAGTTGGAAGCCACTCATGGAAGCAAAGAACCAGTATGGCTGCAAAGGTTGTGCTTATGAATCAGGTTTGAGTAGGGAGCTATGAATGCAAGTTGCGACAGTCAAAACACAATATTTCGGGAAAAGAACCCAGCTTATCATTCCAAGACTAAGCACGTTAATATACAATACCATTTCATGAGATACATGGTGGAAAGCAACAAGGTGTCGCTGGAGAAAGTAGACACATTGGTAAATATAACAAACTCTTTGACCAAGTCTATGAGTGTTGTGAAATTCTTTGGTGCAGAGAGGCAATGTGAATTGCTACCCTAGTTTTGTGAACGAGAGTTCAAAAATCTCTATGTTTCGGCAAAGAAGACAACAAGTGGGAGAATGTTGGGTTGTTATATTCTTTGTAGTGAAAGTCTAGTCGAAGAGGATCGACTAACAGTGAAAGTCAAAGGTCGAGGTGGTTCGATTGAGTAAAGTCGAAGTCGAAGAAATCGACAACATGTCAAAGAGGTCAACCAACAAGAGGTCCACATGCGGGTGCATGGAAACCGACTAAATATTGAATGGAGGTCAACTGGTAAACCGACTTAGAATCGATTGTAGCAGAATCTTGAGATTCATGGGATTTATAGATAATGATGTTGATATTACGGTAGCTGCGGGAGTTATTTACCTCCACCTGTAACCCTGACGAGAATAGAATATTCTGGGAAGCAAGAAGAAACCCTAAAGCATTGAACATAACCCTAGAAGACAAGTCAGCTCAAGGAAATATTTAATATTAAGTATTTAGCCTCTAGAATGAGAAGTCAACCTAGACAGCTCAGGAAAAACATTATAAATACACTTAGCTAGATCTCATTTGACACACACAACTCGAAATTTCAGTAGTAAAGAAGTGCGCACTGCAGAAACTGGGTAAATGCGCAAGTCTGGGTAGTAGTTGTAGTTGCAGCTACTGCAATCTGTATTATCGGTTTAGGCTCCGATTTTCTATTAGGGTTTGGACTTTCTGCCTTGTATGCTAGCTCTGGAGAGAGAGAGAGGTATGCTACATTGAGTGGCTATTAGGCCTAGGGTTTTCTTCTAGAATTATTCTTTGTCAAGGTTAAGGTGCTTTGGGGGTGGCTTCGGCCTATGGTTGGGTGACTATATTGCTATGTTGTCTATGGTTAAACAAGCACATCTATTATTTCCAATAGGTTATGGGTCCACACTATCTTCGGACAGTCTAACCCCTGGAAGATAGATTGGGAGGATTTGCTCAGTCACAGTTGCAATTACAACCAATTTTTAGGGTAGCAACGAAACCCTAACCCTCTGTTGAGGCACCTTAAGTGAAGAGATTGACCTAATTTCTAGATAGCCTAGTGCGCCCTAGCCTAGCGCACCTCTTGGTACTCTCAGCAAGCTAAGACGTCAAGTTTGAGTTTTTAGTCAAAGGTTGACCAAGTCAAAGAAGTTATGACTTACTCTATGAAGTCATAAAACAAGTTAAAAGGCGCTTCTAACTTCAAAGCGTGGAAGACAAGGATTGACCTCATCCTTGCCCAGAATAAAGTGTTGGATATCGAAAAAGGAAAGATCGTGGAACCACATTTCAAAGAAGGAAAAGAGAAGGAATCTCAAAATGTTGTAGTTATGGAGAAGTTCAAAAACAATGACATCAATGCCATGAGTATCATAGTGGGCTCAATAAAAGACCACTTGATACCCTACATCTCCCATCTTGACTCATCTAAGAAGATGTACGATGCCCTGACAGACCTCTTCTCAGTCAGAAACATTGGACAAGTAATTAATCTAAAGGATGAGCTCTGTGACATGAAAATGAATGATGATGATAGCATAACATCATACCTTGTGGGAATCTCTCAGTTAAGAGATCAACTACAAGCTATTGAAGAAATCATTTCAGAGAAGGAACTGGTAAATATAGTACTCAATGGTCTTCCCAAGACATGGGATGCATTTTCCGCAAACATGAACACAAGGAAGGAGTATCCC
This sequence comes from Picea mariana, assembly GCA_032191745.1. Classification (NCBI taxonomy): domain Eukaryota; kingdom Viridiplantae; phylum Streptophyta; class Pinopsida; order Pinales; family Pinaceae; genus Picea; species Picea mariana. The sequence continues at coordinate 157,511 of JASDQU010435609.1, read as the reverse complement.
ACATTTGAATAACTTTGGACTTGTTGTGCGCAAGAAGAATCAAGGATTAGTGCAAAAGAGAAACCCCAAAATAAATATGATGATAAAGCCTTTACAACAAGGTTCAAGAATTTCAGGAATAAAAATAAGTTTGGCTCAAGGAAGAAACCAAATCAAGAGAAAGATATGTCAAAAATACAGTGCTTCAACTATCAAAAATATGGTCACTACAAGAATCATTGTCTCAAGTTAACGAAAAGGAAGGAAACACACGAAGCATCAGTTTTCGAAGCTCAAAGAAGGCCAAGCAGGATAAGATAGACTTCTTCTTCTAAGACAAGGTAATAATTTTCTTCATAATTCTTGTACATACCATGTTTACATAGTTTATGTACATATCTCGCATATCTATTTCTTAGAAGATAAGATGTTCAAAGAGAAACAATACCTATGGAAGAATAACAAGATAAGGATTGCTATCACGTTGACTACAAGTCAAGTAATACACATGAAAAGATGAAGTACATTGACAATCCTTGGTAACAATTCATGAGGAAGCTATTAACATAAGTAACAACTGCAAGATAAGCCAAAATCATAATCAAACTTGAAGGAACATGGAAGCAGCAAAAACAGAAAGAAGTCAGCAATCAAAAGGAAATTAGAAAAAGAAAAAAAAGACTTGTGACACTTTTCATAAGGTGATAAGGATGCAGACGGAAGCGTGGACTCTCCTAGATGTAGGGAGTCAATTATATAATTCCAAAAGAAGAGCATACATCCATTCATGAAGCAAGGATTATGAGGGAGCTAATCCTAAATAATATGATCCATTGATGATTATGAAGTATATATCCATATTCCCATCAATGGTAGCAGCCATGAAAAGCAACACGTGTTTAGTTTGTATTTAGAAGAAGTTTGCTTCGAAAAGAAGCCTTAAAGTATCCCTGGTTGTCCATCCACATCCATGATCCTATGATAAAAGGAAGAAGTCAGAATCTTCAGGGCATGGAATCTATAGAAAACTCCATGGACCTAAGAGCTAAAGAGAATCATGAGGAAGAACATGAAGATTCCAAGAGAGAAAGAAAAGTCAGAACAACCAGTCATTATATCCAGAATCACAATATTACCAGCTTGGTTTGAACCCACTGGAAGCAATCAAGCAAAAGAAATGGAAGTTGTGATGAAGAACAGTGTATGAAAGACTTGTGAATGGAAGCATCGTGAGATTCAGAACTAGAGGTTCTCCCAAATGGAGGGAGAAGACTATGATGATAACTTGTTCCAGTAGCCAGGCATACATCTACCTGAGCCATTATATCTTCTGCAATATCTATGGGTTGGAGTTTACATCAGATGAATGAAACAATTGTTCACCAGAGAAATTGAACAAGAAGCTTATGTAGAGCAACCTCAAGGTTTTGAGATATACCAGAAAGAGACCCTTGTATGCAGATGAAAGAAGATCTTGTATGGATTCAAACAACTTGATGCAATGTCTTGCATGCACAACAGAAGCGTGGTGAAAACTTTCTATGATAGAGATCAAAATGGTTACTCAAAAGTTTAGGATGATGGATTGTTAATCCATGACAAACTCTCATTATGACAAAAGAAGTGCTACTTGGATATGTTTCAGTTTGAGCCTTGCCACGATGTCATGAGCTAGCAAGAAACAAAAGTGATGAATTCAACCATGATATATTGTAATGGTCAAGAGCTATATGAAGCCTTTAGAGAAAACCAATGTTCCAGATAGACCGAAGGACATTGAGATCAAGCATTACATTCTTCGTGATGAATTCCAGAAAAGAGAAGTGGTTCTCCAATATATATATCCATAGATGAGTAGATAGCAGATATTTTGGTAAAGCCTTTGTCCAAGATGGAAAAAGTTTTCGTACTCAAGAAACAAGCTGGAACTCGTGGATACAACTTCCTTATTGGAAAAGGAAGATATTACTCTCGGGTTGGGAGGGAGCACTGATGTGTTATTGATTTATGGGCAGTCAATTTTTTAGTTTGAAAAATGGTCCAAGATGAGTTGTTCCTTTCCAGTTCGGAAAGTGGTTTGAGATTTCTGACGGACAAGCATTTTCCAGATCAGACAATCATTTTCATAATGAAAATGGTTCGATAGATTGTTGATGTACCATATACAATTATTCCCCTTGTGGCCAGTGTGGGGGAATGGTCTAAGACAATCTTTCTTCTTGGCAGTCACTCTATGTAGTGGTCAAGTAGAATGGTTTGCCTTGCAGGGCATTCATTCTTTCGAAGTTCACAGTTGTGAGCAGCTTTGAAGAATGTTCTATTTTGTAGGTTGGTGCAGGACAGTCATTTCCTTAGGAAATGTTCTAGACAGTCATTTCCTTAGGAAATGTTCCAGATAGTCATTCCCTAGGGCAGACTCATTCTCTTCAGGTTGCACTTTGTTTAGTGCCGAAGGAATGGCCCAGTTAGGTGAATGGTCTAGGTTCAACAATCAGGGATAGGCACTCCCTAGGGCAGACTCATGCTCTCCAGGTTGAACTTTGTTTAGTGTCGAAGGAATGGCCCAGTTAGGTGAATGGTCTAGGCTCAGAAATCAGGACAATTATTCTTCTATGGTTGAGAAGAATAGTCCAGATAGCTCATGGTTGATGTTTTACTTTCTAAGGGCAGATGCTCTTCCATACCTCACAGATGTGAGTGGAAGAATATCTAAGATGAATCGGTTTATATCATGATATTGTTTTGTGTGCAGGTTGATATTAGATGATATGATCGCTATGGAGACTGTATGTCTCTAGACAGTAGATGTATGCTACTATGGTGGATGTGTTCCACTGGTTGTGACTATGTGTCGATGATTGAGTAGTCGTGTAATACTTGGTATGGTTGTGTACCACTGGATAATATTTATGTACTACTATGGATAGACACAATTGTGTTATATTGAATGACATTGTTATGATTGCCATGTAGACTATTAGTAGTGTTGAAAATGATTATCACCTAGATGGATAGTCAGTGTGTTTGTGGACAGACATTCTCTAGGCAGAGAATGGTCCAGACAAAACAGATTGTTGGTGAACAAGTATTCTCTCTATGGAGAATGGTCCAAGTTGACAGTTTGCTAACATGACATGGACTAGTATTTTCCTAAGGCACAGTTTGTGGCCTGATTAGGAAAATGGTTCAGGACTGATATTTTCTAAGGCATATAGGTTGAGACAGATATCTATGTTACATATGACTCGATTAGAAAATAGTCCTAGATTGAAATTTATATAGGAATGGTCTCTGTAGTCCATGTCGTAGCTTTTAGCTCTATTGGGACAATCATTCTTCTAGGACGTATGTCTGGATTAGAAGAATGGTCCTTGTATCGCTCTGTGGAGTGAGTGACTTATTCACCATCATGTCTAATTATTCAAATGGAGTATGGCTTCTAGAGATGATGTTGTTGATGCTACCAGATGATAGTGATAATGATGCTCATGATCTAATCATGAGATAGCCTGTACGACTATGATGATGCTACCAGCTGAATGGTAGGTTTGTGCTCAAGACCATTTCCTTCAATACCTCCCTAGCTAGGAGGGAGTGTTGATATTATGGTAGTTGCAGGAGGTATTTACCTCCATGTGTAACCCTAACGAGAATAGAATATTTCGGGAAGCAAGAAGAAACCTTAAATCATTGAACATAACCCTAGAAGACAAGTTGGCTCAAGGAAATATTTAATATTAAGTATTTAGCCTCCAAAATGAGAAGTCGGCCCAGACATCTCAAGAAAAACAATATAAATACAGGAAGCCAGATGTCATTTGACACACACAGCTCAAAATTTCAGCAGTAAAGAAGTGCGCACTGCAGAAACTGGGTAAGTGCACAAGTCTGGGGAGTAGCTACAGCTGCAGCTACTGCAATCTGTATTCTCGGTTTAGGCTCAGACTTTCTATTGGTTGTGGTTTGGACTTTATGCTTTGTATGCTAGATCTGGAGAGAGAGAGAGAGAGAGAGAGAGAGAGAGAGAGAGAGAGAGATGTACGCTACATTGATTGGCTATTAGGCCTAGGGTTTTCTTCCAGAATCATTCTCTGTCAAGGTTAAGGTGCTCGGGGGTGGCTTCGGCCTATGGTTGGGTGAAAATATTACTATATTGTCTATGGTTAAATGAGCACATCTATTATTTCTAACAAATGATTTGCGTGGATCTGTGACCGTTTTTGGGCACCTTTCTTTAGGGTTTTTCCTATTGTAAAGCCTATAAATAAGGTGTGTCGTAATGTTGTAAACTATAATCTTTTAGAAAAATTGTTTTAGAGGTTGTTGGTCATGTAGATGTCAGTTGAATTCCCTCCAGGGTTGTTCTTATGTAAAGAAAGAAGGTATGATGTTGAATGTGTCTTGGGTGTAGACCAAGGTTAGGCATGTAACCTTTTATTCTTAAGGAATAAGACAACAAGAAAGAAGAACATTAAAGGAATGTTGGTTTTTCCATTTAGGTTTCCAAGGTAAAATATCCGTGTACTGTGTGTTTGMTTTGTCTTTTACTTTCTTGATTAAATCTTTCTTCCTCTCTTCTACTGGGTTTAGTTTGGAATTGTTTTTCATTTCCTAACAATTCTCKTTGGTTTTGACCCCAAACTTTTAAACCATGTGAAATCTAACTTTAAAAATAAATTTGAAATGATAGTCTTAGGATAGTTGCATGATTTCCTTGGTCTCTAAGTATTGCAAACCAAGGAAGAAATTTCCCTTTCCCARTCTAAGTATGCATGTGATCTTCTKTATTGCTTTCACATGGAAGATTGTAAACTAGCCCCATCTCTCTTCCATTTTGAAGTCGAACTTGTTGTCACCTATTCTACACTCGAAGTAGATGCCACATTGTACCGACAATTAGTTGGTAGCCTTTTGTATTTGACTCGAATCCACCTTGATATTTCTTTTGATGTTGGTGTTATTGCTCGATATATGCAAACACCCCACGAGAGCCATTAGAAAGTAGCAAAAACAATACTTTGGTTTATCCAAGGTATAATTCAGTTTGGGATACATTACAGTTTAGGGTGGACTCCTTTGTTCGTTGGTTTCATTGATTTTCATTGGGTTGGCAATCCTAATGTTTGGAAGTATATTGTAGATTATGTTTTCAGTCTTAGTTTTGAACCTGTCACTTGAGCATGTAAGAAGTAGCAATCTCTTTCTCTTTCTTCAACAAAAGAATAGTATTGAGTAATGATTAATGCAGGTTAAGAAGCCTTGTGGCTTTTATGGATCCTTTTAGAGTTTGAATTCCAGCATAAGCATCCAACCACATTTTTGTGTGACATCTAGAGTGCCATAAAGCTCGCTAAAGATCCATTTCAACATCAATGCAACAAACACATTGAGCTACACTTGCACTTCATCAGAAAGATTATTCAAGATCATGTTCTCAGAGTACTCTTTTGCCCTATAGATGATCAAGTTGCATACATTTTCACATACTCTCTTATAGAAGTGAAGTTTTACAAACATCGATATATGTTAGGAGTTCAGGAAGTTGTCATTAAGGGGGGTTGACTCTAATTCCTCCTTCCTTCTTTTGTTGTATCGCCTTTGTAAACCCTCCAATCCTATCCTAGGTTGTTCTTAAGGGGGGATATTAGGATATCTAGACACTTAGGAGTTAGTTAAGATGAACTTGGTCTAATGTGTCTTTAGGTATAGTGTGTTTCCTTGGTATGTATTAGTATGCATTTGTAGTTATGCAATCTGATGGTCATGATATGTTCAAGACATAAATTTATCTAATGTTTCATATTCTCCTTAATACAAGCAACTATATTGGTTTGTGGCTTGGCACTCGATTGGTCCATGATCTCTATTTAAAGAGCATGGAGGGTCATTTGTTGATGATCGATTATGAGAAACTCATATGCAATATTTTTTCCTTTTGCATTGATATATTGCCTTAAGTGGCCATGTTGGTTGGGGTCGTGGACTGCATCCCTCTTTGAGGATTTTAATCATGTAACACACTTGTGTATTGATCTTTGATTTGCTCATGTGAGCGGTTGCTTAAGGTGTTTGACCTGTGTGGAGATACCCTGTTTATTTAACACTAATAACATTGATCTCCACACTATGCAACCACACGAAAAACTCTGCAAAATCATACTATTGGAAGTTGAATACCTTGAACAATATCAAGTTTTATTAGTGACAAAGTTATTGATGCAACAAACATAACAAATTCCACACCAAAATTGAACATTTGCTCCTCATATCTTTGTTATCCACTGCTTTGCTTGTCACCTTGAGGCCTACCTTTGATAGCCAAGCATCTTGCAAGCAACTCGTATTAAAGAAAACAAGTAGGATGACATCTATTTTATTAGTCACTTCTCTATGTTTGTTTCATTAGCTCTTAAATGAACCCTCGATCCACATAAATTCAATCAGATTGTACCCTTATGCAAATATTGCTAACGATGCAAAGAGGATGAACCTTGGATTTGAAACCTATCCATTGGCACATATATATAATCATCAATAAGGGAAAAGAGGATTCTCAAATGTTATGTTGTTTGATTTTGTTTTTGGTTACTGATATAGAAGAAAATAATTTGATCGTAATGTAATCTCTTGAGAAATAATGAGATTCCATTGATAATGAAGAGTGCAAGAACTAAACCACAACAAAGTATGTATAAAGAAGGCAAAGGCCAGGGACATAACACATTGTAACACATACTCCAAAATGTTCTTGTTAGTCAAATCCCATAAACACATGGGCAAAACTTACTCAAGAAAAAGTCTAGGTATTTGACACCCCTTCTTTCAATTTGATTGAGTGTATCATTCAAGTTCACAAGCACACTACCCAAAAACACTTTTCTCTAGCATGGCCTCCTTTGTTTACAACCATGTATAAGAGGATAAATGAATGTGCATGTAAGAAAGCAAATTAACACTCCATCTCTCTACGACACGAGAAATTGATATGTCAGTGGGCAGTTACAAGGTGATGGAGAAATGGTCAGTTACTAATTTTAGATTTCTCATGGATATTGACACGGGCATGTTAAGTTGGACTACATGCATCAAATCTCTAACAATTACAAGATTTGTAACGTATGGTAAAATAAAAGCATGGTAATAAGAAAAATTAAAACTCGGTTGTAAGAAGTCCCTTGTACAAAGTATAACAACTGTCTAATAGTGTTCAAATGCCTTCTCGATCTTGGTATATCTCCTTCTCCTCTCTTGTGTAGATTCAAACCCATGTATATAGATATGGCAGAGTTAGCCATTGATAGGAAGAGGAATTTTCCATGCACAAGTCCAAATTATAAAGTATTTTCAACCTATAGGTGCACTTAAAATTATTATTGAACAAGAGACGAGAAAGAAACAAAACCCATAAAGGATACACAAAGATGGTTTAATATTGTTATTCTAAGAAAATAAAACACAGTTTGGTTCAAGGGCACTTGACAATATTGTAGTGGTAATGCCACCAAAAAATGAGAGAGATTTCGAAGAAAGAAATTGGGACAACAAAGCTTCAGATTGAATACTTCAATGAGAAAGACACATACCCATGGCAGATTGAACGAAGTATTGCAGAGATCTGTCCTATTTTGTTTTAAATGGTCTGTATAATTATTTTTTTGTTTTTCATTATTATAGTTGCAATATTAGGAATAATGTTCCATCTACATAGCTTCAACCAATCAAATAAAATAATAAAATAATCTATAAAATTATAATATTATTTTCAATTTAAAATAAAATAAAATAATCAATACATAATGTCTAAGCAACATCATAAAATCTGAAGGGAGTATTGTGAATTTCCCCAATATAAGGAACCCTTTATTATACTTGCCGAAGGCATAGGTATATAGCAATCGTTATGCGTTGACTCATTATTAGTTTCCTTTGACTTATTTAAATATTAGCAGTTTAACTAAAGTTTTAACAAAAACATTTTCAGCAGTTATTAGTTTAAAGCATTTTTATGATGTTTGATTGGTGGTTCAAATGACCCTGTTATTGCAGAGCCACCCAAATTTTGTGCCTCAATCTTAGTTTAAAGCATAGGTTTGCCTTGTAATTTTTCCCCAAGTGAGTAATGCTGGAAAGTAATGTTGGAAATAAAGTATAGCATTACTTGTAAACAATAAATGTTTGTTTTTCAATGTGATATTTATACTATGTCGTGGTTGTTGTGGCCATTGTTTGAGTGGCCATGCCGTGGTCGTTTGTTGAGTGGCGATCTGGCGGTCTCCGCATGTATGTTTCATGCAATTTACATCGATATCCTCTGTGTTGTTGTGAGCATAGAACCCTAGGAAGCAGTGGTCTCTTCGATTCTAATAGTGTCTTGGATTTCAATGGCGATTGAAGGTTTAATATCTCTTTCAAATCCTTTTGCGTAACTCTGCATCGCCACATCCCAAACAAAAAATATCAGAGGTTGACTCAATCGAGGCCATTGCTAATGAAATAAGAGAGAGCAATTATCAACTAATATTTCATTGGATCCAATGAATGGCAGGTTCGGGATTTTTAGGACCTCTCGCWGATACATCTCTCGGCTGAAAAAGAACGTTAATGCTCTCATGTTTCATAATTCAGTCTCTGGATTTCTAACAGCTCTAYCCCCCAACATCTGGATATACTCCTCCCTCAGGTTAATCAACGGCTTTGGTCGAGCAGGCATTGGCATCTGYAGCTTAGTTCTATCAACCTAAGCAGCGGGGAGCAAGTGGAGAGGACAGATTGGGCAGTATRGATTTATCTTCTTCACAGTAGGCTTCGTGTCACTTCCCGACATTGCATACCTTATTACTAGATCATCCTGAAGAATGTCCTAYGTCTCAATATATGCATTGCCCATTGTCCTTTGGYCGAGCAAGCATTGGCATCTGCAGCTTGGTTCTCTCAACTGAAGCAGCGAGGAGCAAGTGGAGACGGCGGATTGGGCTGTATGGATTTAGCTTCTTCGCAGTAGGCTTCGTGTCGCTTCCTGGCATTGCATACCTTACTAGATCATCCTGGAGAATGTCCTACATCTGAATATCTTCATTTTCCATGGCTTACTGCACTCTCATTCTTCCTTTCATCTCAGAGTCTCCCAGATGACTGGTAATCAGAAGAAGGGAAGACGAAGCTCTGGACGTTCTTAAAAAAATGGCTACCCGGAACGCTAAGTGTCTTCCTGTGAATCTTCGGATAAGTCCTGCTTCTACGGAGGCAGTCAGAAATTCAGCCCCTCTGGGACCGATTTTTCTCAGACTTGTCTAAACCTTGGAACGAACGATTGGTCTTTTAAATGTTGGGAGGCATTTAGCCAAAACCAAGGAAGTTGATGCGATGAGAGATTGCATGCATTGTTAGTATTTGAACACCCACCGTCGGGATCGATAGTGTATCCCTGGTAAGCAACAGAGCTTAATTTCTATGTGGTCAAGCTTACGGAGCCCAAGAATATTACATGCTTGGCATATTTCTGCAACAAGGATTCATTGTTCGAAAGGGCTGGAAAATACGCATTGGGTTTGTTACCTAGTCTGTTTGCGAACGCCATATTGAATCCTTTATCCAGGTTCCTGCAAATGCAGAGCATTGTATGGCCAAACGTCTGCTCTTCTAGTATTGATATTGCATTTCGTCTCTTGGCATGTTGGGTAACAATATACAAACTAGGATGGGGATTTAGTGGTGCAGCTGTATCCACCAGTGTCAGCTTTTGGGTGAATGTTGGGATACTAGTGTTGTATATTGAATTCAGTGGCATCTGCAAAAATACATGGTTGGGATTCTCCAAGAATTGTATTCATGGGATCAAGCACTTTCTCAAACTTTCAATCCCTTCTTTTGTTATGGTCTGATACGGTTTCTTGCTCCACCCTAATTACGATTTATATTTAAGGAATAAAATGATTGTTCATGTTTCCAAAAGTGATGATAAATTACAGTGCAACCCAATATTTGAGTTGTATTTGATCTACTCCACTATGCTCGTTGGTTTCACATGTTACAACTTTCGAACCAGTAGACAAGATACACCACAACTTCACATCATGTTCAATAATCTTTATCTTCTTTCATCATGAGTAGAAATTCATCTCTAACTCTGGCAACAAAGGAAGAGAAGAAAAACATAATGTAAATGTTCATGCTATTTTATGTTGGCTTGTCGTTTAGTAATTGAAATGGAATGTTGGCTTGTCACTTAGTAATTCAAATGGAATGTTTACATATAATGAACTAAATTTCGATTCCACCAAAAAAACTTCAAGGCTTTTGAGAGTTTCACGTTTCAGTCTTTTATAATATAAGCTGGAAATAAATGTAACACTATAAATCTATGTTAATTCATTACTTAATAAGTACTACTTAAAATATTCAGAGTTTCAGAATCTAAAAGGAAAATAAATATAATGCTATAGATCTTTATTGATGTATATACAATTAAGCTCAATATATAAAAAAAAATGAATCAGTTTTTTTTGTTGCAGTTCGGATTATTGGCACTTGGCCATATTGACCCTACTTGCAGGTCTATTACCAAATCCAGAGCGTGAAATACCTGCCTTAAACATTTGGTAAGGCTTACACACTCATTTAGGGGTAGATTTCTTTCATTTCTAACTCAAACTTCCTCTGCATTTAAATTTTGCTCTTTTGCAGTGTGAATATCGTGTCTCTATATTACATGATACCCATGGGAATAGGCGTAGCCACAAGGTGAGTTCATGCAGGTCCCTCTAAGTTAATATTTATTTTAACAAGTAACCAAACAAGAATTGATATTTCCTTATTTTTCAGCTTGAGAGTGTCAAATGAGATTGAAGTTGGTAGACCAGAGGCCGCAAGTTTTTTTGTATGTGTTGCAATGGGTATCACTATTTTTCAGGCAATATGCGTCTTAATGACATTGCTTTGCATGAGAAATGTATTGGGAAGAATTTTCAACAATAACAAAGATGTGATTCATTATGTATCAACAATAATCTCTATTTTATCAATAACAGCTTTAACAAACGATTTGCACGCAGTTTTCTCAGGTTCAATACTCACACTACAACTTCGTAACAAATTCTTTACAGAAGCAAAGATCCATCTTCAACTTAAATCTAACCCCTTATTAAAAAAAATATCAATTTTCATAAAAGACAATATTAAAATGAAAGTGTGCAATTTTACATATCTAGTTCACATATAGCCGAGTAATATGGTTCATTACTCGGGTTCAAGAGGAAAGAAAGCAGGAATGAATACTATTAATGTAGAGCACTATAACACACCACAACAATCAATCTGAAAAACAACCATTATTGATTCGGTCGCACGCCTGTCTGTATGTCTCTATAGAGCTCTCAACCTAATTAGTTATAGCCATAAGTTGTCAGATACCATCGTTTTTTGTTTATATGTCTCTATAGAGCTCTCAACCTAATTAGTTACAGCTATAAGTTGTCATATACCATCATTTTTTGTTATGCAAATATCTGACATGCATTGGTTCTTGTTCTCTTGATTATATGCTCTCCAGTCTCGACCAAGGAAACTGAATCACCCCCTGCCAGCCTCAGCATAAGGGCCTAAGCATTCTGTACTATTTGGTGATGCATGGAGACCATGTGGAGCGGCCAACATGCATGTAAACCAAATGTAAACTAGGTGAAACAACCACTGATACTTGCACGTAAATTCACAAAAAAATATTAATAATAGCATATGCCTGGAAAAAAAATTTGCTACAGCTATTATTTTATTATACCCGTATAGCAGCGGGTATACACTGCCATGCAACCTTGTTAAGTTACTAGCTGAAACGCGAATTTAGAACATTTTTGTTTTAAATGGTCTCTTTAATTATTTTTTAGTTTTTCATTATTATAATTCCAATATTATGAATAAATGTTCCATCTACATAACTTCAACCAATCAAATAAAATTATTTAATAATCTATAAAATTATTTTTAATTTAAAAAAATAACACTCAACCCATAATTTTCAAGCAACATTATAAAATCTTTCGGCCAAAAGACAATTAATATGAAAAATGCGAATGAAGCCAAAAGTATAGATACCTACTTCGCAAGTACTAATGAAGGGTAACGAGACGTTAGCAAGACTTCCCTACAATCTAGTTCGATTTGTTACTTTTCCTTTAATAATTGTATAAAATTAAAAAAAAATAGAAGTAGAGATGGTTTTAAACCAGCTTTAATTATGTTGAGAGAAGTGATGTGCTTTGTAATTGTATAAAATAAAATAAAAAATAGAAATAGAGATGGTTTTAAACAAGCTTGAATTATGGTGAGAGAAGTGAGGTGCTTTGTAACAGGAAACTTTTAACACTTCATGTGTGTACAATCTTCGATAGTATAATGTTAGAAAAAAAACATATCCTCTTAAATACCACATTATTAAAAAGTAAACATATTGTGTATTTACATATTTAAATAACAATTAAGTAAATTAACATAGACTTTTTTTCAGTAGAAAAAAAGTATTAATATATAATGTGTTTTCACAACATGATTATAATCACCAAAATGAATCCACTGACGTGAATATCTTTCGCTTAGAAGTGGTTTTCCAACCAATTAGAAGGAGAAATAGTAGAGATAGTAGAGCTGGAAATAAAGATGATACAGATTGCTATATGTCAAAAAGAAATCAAAAGTATGTAGTAAAGACCAAAAATATTTGTTCTTATATGTATTCTAGAACAGGATAATATAATGTATCTGTCGACAAAACTGGAGATTCAACTCCTAATATATCTTTATAGTATGTGTGGGGCCCTCATGTCCATCCAGCCAAAGGTTGTATGTTATCACGCTTGCTTTCTTCTGTAGAGTTGCCTTTGAAAGCAAGTTTGCTTCCTTGTTGTACTCTCGGTAGATATGAGTGAAGCTGAGCTTCCTGAAGTGGTGTTGTAGTAATCTAATTATGTCCTTCCAGGCCAAGAGTGAGATAGCTTGTAGCTTTCCCTTGTTGTTCAACCAATCTATGATAATTCTAGAGTCCCCGAGCAATTGTAGGATTTCAATGTTTAATCTCGAGGCCAAGTGTAGAGTAGCCCAGGCACCCAATAGCTCTACCCTTGTGTTGGTGCCCGAGCCACATCAGAAAGTCCATCTGTAAATTGAGTCTTTTGTGATTCTTATCAGTCCACCTGCACCACTAAATGTTCCACTATGTTGTGCTACTCCATYGAACCACCCCGTGGGTGTAACCTCTGAGATATGTGGTCTTAATTTTATTTGTTTTACCAAATTGAATGGATGTATTGCTTTCCAGTTTTTGTACATGCCAAGTGTTTTATAAGCAACGATGCAAACAGAGGGAGGCCTATTATCGATTTTTTTTTTGTTTCTAACCAACCAGATAAACAAACCAACCAATGGAGGAAGTAATTTGTAGCTACGCTCTCTGGTTGTCCAATGATCAAAGCAGGCAGATATGGAAGTCCCATCCCAAACATTGCTTATGTGTTGTTCCAGAGCAATCATGTCCCATACAAGGCATGTGAAGTGGCACTTGGTAAAGAGGTGTAGTATTGTTTCTTCATCCCTGTAACATAGTTGACAGATGTTGGGGCCAGCCCATCCTTTCTTTTGGAGGTTATCCTAGGTAGGGATTTTGTTTTCAACAGTTAACCGGGTGAATAGATTTATCTTTTGTGGTAATTTCCAGTTCCAAAAGTTTTTTCGCCAACAAAAAATATTGTTTTGCCAAAGTGTGTTTGTGATGGCAGAATAGAATTTTTTTACGGATATGTGTCCCGAACTGTCTCCCCCAGACCACATAAATTGATCCTCCAAATCTTGTAGTTGAATGCCCGTGCGAGTAAGTGCCATGCAGTAAGTTTCCCACTCCACTGCGAGCTCTGCAAGCAGTTCCAGATCAAGACCAGATTTTCAGCCGCCAGTCAGGGTCTCGATTTCGTTATAATTCCTGGCTTGGAAGAGATATCTGGTATTTTTTGAGTTTAAAAGTGTAATCAGTTGAGGAGACAGGTAAGAGGCCCGACCGAGTCCTAATATGCATTCCTTGCCAAGTATAATAGTGTGACCAGAACCCGACTTCCAACAAAGCCATTGTGTTATCCAATTTGTCGATTTAACCAAGTTCCTCCAGATCTGTGAGGCGGCCCTTGTGGGGAATGTCGCATTTATTAGCCATGTTGCAACAGAGACGTATGGCAGGTATGGTCCTTTATGACAGTGATCAATATGCCTTTTTTCTTCAATGCACACCAAAGGGAGTTGGCAGCCAGTGCTTTGTTGAATTGGAAGATATTTTTGATCCCACATCCGCCCTTGTTTTTTGGTTTGGCCAGTGTTTCCCAGTTGCAAAGGTGCAGCTTGTGATGGTCGGTGTTGCCCGACCAAACGAAGTTGTATGTAGTTTTCCTTAGTTTATCCAAGATTGTGATAGGTATAGCTGTAATAGCCATTCGGTATACTGGTTGTCCTTCTAGGACAACTTTGATAAGAGTGTAACGACCTCCTAAGGAGGACCATCTGTTGCACCAGTGTCCAATTTTTTTCTCCACTTTTGCTACGATCCAGTCCCAATCTGTAGTCTTATAGTGTTATGCTTTAATGTAATATCCAAGGTATTTGAAGCCTTTTGATAGGTGGACGAAACTATAACGAAAGATGTCCTTCAATTGTTCCAATGTTTGATCTTGTAGATTTGCATAGTGGAACGTTGATTTTGACCAATTGATCTGTAAACCTGTGGCGCAATAGAATAGCTTCAAGATTTCATCGATTTCCCTCCATTCATGTTGACTGTCATTGGTCATTATGAGTATGCCATCGACAAAAAGGAGGTGCAGGATCTTTACAATCCTTGAGACTTTAATCCCCGATAGCCTACCTTCTGCCTGGCTTTTTTTTAGAAGAAGGCTTAAACCTTCCATGACTAGGATGAACAAGAGCGGTGAGAGAGGGCATCCCTACCGCAGTCCTCTGCCACTATGGAAGAAAGAGGACGATTCACCATTTACCAGCACAACAAAATTTGCACTTATAACGCAACTCATGATCCATTTTAATGAGGTTTGGCTGAAACCTGACTGAATCAAAATTAGTCTGAGAAAGTCCCAGTCTACGCAGTCAAATGCTTTTTTTTATATCTAGATTGAGGATGAGTGCTCTAGTATTCTTGAGGTTAATGTTGTGCAAGCACTCTTGTGCGATGCCAATAGCATCTAACATAGACTTGAATCTCACATTTAAGATAAAAGGCATGGGAAGGATAAAAGGCATTGGGATTTATGTTTTGAGTTTTTTAATCCTTTTTATTGCTTAATAAATTTGGGGTTAACGTGGATCTATACTAGTCTTGTTTCAAGGAATACAAAAGAAGAAGGGAAACGCAAGCAACCTTTGATGATTTATTCACGAGAAGAGAAGGTCAAGAAGCAAGCACAAATGTGCAAAGAGTGGATTGGATGTAATATACTTGTTTCCCTCAAAACATTGTCGAATGTTATATTGGATTTATTTATGTACTTGGTTTGGACACAATAGGTTTAGGGTTGTTGCTTGTGTGTGCAAACTTGCTTACCCTCTTGTCTCCATTACACATGGCATTGTCTCATTATCGATGTTCTTGTAGTGTAATGGTTTTGGTAGAGAATGACTTGAAACCCTTGATTCTATAAGTGCATAAGATGGAATTGATGTTAACAAAATGACCTAGGGCAACGATGCATGATGTGATGGAGAATGGTAGTGTTAAAGACATAACCAATTGTCCTCAGATGCAAAATATTGTTTAGGCTTGAGGAGCGTTTATAATTATGTTATTATGATACTAAGTTTTAAAGAAACTTTGGTTAAGAGTTTTAGTTCCATGGTATCTTTCTCTACTCGTGTTAAAAGTTTTTTTCCAATTTAAAGTGTAAGTTTCAAGGGTGATCATATGATATAATTGTCTCTCGCTTCAATATTAACATGATTAATAATTTATATGCCATGACTTGTGACCTCTCTTTGGCTTCCATTTGTCATTTATACAATGTCCACATTGACATGTCCCATAATTGGGATTTTGTTCCACATTAATACTCCTCTCCTTTCTTTTAGTCTTAGGTCTTCACAAGTGAGTTCTCTTTCCATGCAAGCCTTATTTTTTGTTTTGTCCATTGAAAGAACCACATCAAAACCACTTAGCAATGTTAGTATTAGAGTGAAGGAGGATGCTACCATGTAAACCTAGGGACTTTCACCCAAAATCTAGCTTCTAGACCAACAAAGATTTTGGTGCAAGTAGTGTTATATAAACCATCTCCATCTCATGATTGTTATGCATGTAGGATTATTCACAACACTGACCCAATAATGATGTCAATGCACAAACATAATTTAGAAGAGTAGTATGATGTCATGCAAGGCATGACACCAAAATCGTCTATGATGTTAAGACTAGAGTGAGGGGGGGTGTTATTATATCAATCAAAGGAGTTGTGCCCCAAAATTTGGATTGGTAAATCTTTTGGGGCAAGAATGCCTTATAAACCGTTTCCACTTCACAATCTCTCTCGTGATTGTCGTTTATGTGGGATTATGTGTCACAATTGTTATGTAAGCATGCTTATTCGCAATACACACTCACCAACAATGATGTTAACACATCAATGTTGTTAGTAATAGAGTGAGGAAGGATGTTGCCACATGCATCAACCCAAGGACTTGCACACAAAAGCTAGCTTCTGGATATATAAAGCATTTGGTGCAAGAATGCCTTATGAACCATTTATGCCTCATAATTGTTATGCATGTGAGATTATTCATGACATCCATACCCAATGACGATGTTAACACATCGATGATGTTTGTATTGGAGTGAGGGAGGATGATATTACCTCAACCTAGGGACTTGCACCCCAAAGCCAACTTCCAACTTGACAAAGCTTTTAATGCGAGTAATGACTTAGAAACTACATTGATCTCACGATTATGATGCACGAGGGATTATTCACAACACGCACACCCAACAATGATGTTAACACATTGACAAGGTTAGTACCACATACAGGGAGGTTGCTATCACATCAACCAGGGGACTTGCACTTAGAGTAAGCTTCTAGATTGACAAAGCTTTTGGTGTGGATAGTTCCTTATAAACTATCTCCATCACACAATTGTTATGAATGTAGGATTAGTCATAGCACACACGCCCAACAATGATGTTAACATGACATTGATGTTGGTACTAGAGTGAGGGAATGTAATACCCTGGTTTTGAGTCCCCACATTAGATAATGTATTTTGTTATTTTATTGAACTTGGCCAGAGCGCCCAAACAATTAAAAGAGGTCGGAGTGCCTAGGAAATGTAATACTTGATCATTACTAATAATAAAATACATCGTTGGCTTCCAGATAGACAAAGACAAGAGTTATAGGGGGTTGTGATTCCACGAGAGAGGGGGCTTAAGGGGCCAAGTCTTTTATTTTTATTTTTTTTAATTACCCATAATTGTTTTAATGGAGAGAAGTGGTTACATGAGCTTCTTGGGGAAGGCCATGTGGTTCTTGATTTCCAAGTGAATATATAAACCCATCTTTTGGTTGTTTGGGGGTTCACTCATTTGTTCGTTGTTCACACTCTTCATTCTGCTCACTCCCCATTCACTCTTTCACTCATTCATTCTTGTTCTTGGTTGGAACTTGGGGATAATTTTTTAAGGGAAGAAGTCATTTTTTGTTGGTTGTAGCATTTGTTGGTGTATTCCAGCCATGAATTAATGCATGCATGTCTTAGATGCATGGGCATGTGTTAACTTTTGTTCACAGTTGTGAATCTTGAGAGTCCTAGCATGGAGATTATTGACCAGATGCACTGGAGACATGTAAGGAGGTGGACAACTTGAGGGACTGCATGTCAAAGAAGGGATTCCATTCTCTTGGGTTGTGCAGGCTGGAGAGAAGAGAGCTGGTGTACTTTGGATTATTGTGTGTTGAGAAATCTATGAGAGATTGAGTGATGACTAGTTTGGGAAGCTGAGTGACACCCTGGAACCATCCTCGTGGATTCATAGCCTTGGCTCAGGGGTGACCTGCTGTTGAGACTTGGAATAACAACATCTATGGTTGGGTGGAACGTCCTTGGTCTGTGACTAGTTGGTGATTCATTTTGTTAAAGATAAGTGCTCTTTGTCATGTGTTTCTATGCTTGTACATTTATTTCCATTGTGTATTAATTAATATCTCTGAGATGCGTATCTTTAATGTGTCTGCTTCTTGGTTATTGTTATGCATGACATGTTTAAACATTATTTTATGTTGTAGCATGAATCTTGATTATTGGATCTGTTGTTATGGTGTTCTTTCATGCTTATTTATTAATTAGATGTTATCAGACTTTTGAAGTTAATTTTGAAGTGTGTTTGAAGTAGTGTGGCCAACTTGTGGGTGACTGGGTACGTTACATGGAAGATGTAGAGGTTGTTATCACATCATCACAAGGTCTAAAGCCAATTTCTAGATTGAAAAACTCTTGGTGTAGTTATGCACTATAAACCATCTCTATGCCTTATCGAACACCTCTATCTCACAATTGCTTTGTATGTGGAATTATGTCTCACACGTGTTATGTAAGTGGGATTATTCACAGCACATGCACCCAAAAATGATGTTAACATGCCAAAGATGTTAGTACTGCAACATCAACAAAGGGACTTGCACCACAAATCCATCTTTTGGATTGTCAAAGCTCAGGGTGCAATTAATTCATTGCAAGATATACACACTTAAGGGTTGTGATACCCCTAGTTGTTGGTATCAAGTCTTGGATTTAGTTTTGTGCGCACATTCCATAGTTTGGTGATTTCACGAGGATTGTGCATCAAAGAAATAATGTGCACATTTTATAGTGTAGCATGCACTTGTGTAAGTGTGTGAGGATGGCGCACCAAAAGAAGAGGGTGCACATCCCAGAGTCTTGTGCACATCATATTAAGTACACAGTTTTGAGGCCAGAGAGCCTTTGTATATATGCTTGTATTTTAAGGCTGGTGAGCCCAAATGCAAAAGGCCAGTGCACCTGTATTGTAAATGTAATCACCCACAAGATTGTTAATATAATCACATCACTTCGCATAGACTCAACTCATATGAAAAGGAGACGAGGGATAAACTCCACAAAAAAGGAAAAAGGGGAAGCTTAAGTCAAGGGAATATTTTCTTAATATTTCTGGAATTTTAATTTATGGATATGTATTTATCCTAAGTTCCCGAGGGTAGGGAATGAGTCACCAAGTGGCTAAAGCTACTTCTGAAGGTGACAAGTGTCGAGTTGAAGGCATGCAATATATATTGTTGGCCTTAATGTAATTGGGGGAATCATTCATTCATTCCGGGAATGATCACTCATTCGGGGATTGTTCAAATGGATTTCCTCTGTGAAGGAATACATATTTTGTTGTAACTTATTGTCATTTTTCTTAACCCTGTGCTTGGGAAGGCTTGTTTACTGTCAAAGAGGTGGGTTTTCAGGCCTGTGATCACTCTCTCTAAGTGAGAGTTTGTTGGAAATTGTTCCCTAGTGCGTTGGGAATTAGATACAAGGCTCTGAGACTTCCTGTCCGACCTGTTGCTGAAGACCCAGAAGGGAAGTGGGAAGTCGAAGGACTGTTGAGTAGAAAAGGGGCACACTTCCTTGGGTGGGAAAAGCATGTGGGGAACGAGGGACTGTAAGCTAGTTTCAAGAGTTGACACCTTGGACCAAG
Organism: Picea mariana; assembly: GCA_032191745.1. Taxonomy (NCBI): domain Eukaryota; kingdom Viridiplantae; phylum Streptophyta; class Pinopsida; order Pinales; family Pinaceae; genus Picea; species Picea mariana. The sequence continues at coordinate 137,776 of JASDQU010435609.1, read as the reverse complement.
ACTTTTCCTGAATATCATACCATAACCTAGCGATAGGAACCCTTTTTTATGTGGAGTTTAAGCCTAGCTCGAGGGTGACCTGTCGTTGAAAGATTATGAACAACATAGTCTATGGCTGGGAGGTATGAATCGCCAAGTGTGCAGTGAAGCAATCTGTGTGCACAAAGTGACAGAATCTTCGTGCAACATTGGATTGATTGCGCGCACAATAGTATTTTGTGTGCAGAGCGTTGTTCGCAAAACAATATATATGTATTATGAAGGGCTAACGCGCACAACAGTTTTGTGACATTTATTTCGTTGTTCTAATTGTATTAAAATAGGTGTACTCGTAGAGCAAGACTCAATGCGGGTCTTGGCGCAATACCGTAAGGTTGTGCGCAATAATCTGGTCTACTTGTAATAGGGAGCATTATAAGTAGTATCTGCGCACTCATGATCTTAAATTAACATTGTCCAGTAGTGAGCTTGGGCTGCTATAAAGAATATCCCGGAGACAAAAGTTAGATTGTGTGACGTGGCCCAACTTGGGAGGCTGGGGACGTTACATTCTGGTATCAGAGCAATTGGTTCAACATTGGATCTGTGTGGGCCATAGATCAACATGAAATAAATGTGTGCATTAAGTATCGGTGTTGCATAGTGCATAGTTTATTTTGCATGGAAAACCATTGATGTACGGTATAGAGTTGTGATGCGTGCAAGAACAACAATGCGCGGGGTGTGCACACTAGAGTTTGGATGTTAAAAATCATCCAAAGGAAAAAGAAAAGAAAGGATTTTGACAAATTGTACATAGATTTCATAAAATTGTCACATTAATTAGTCTAGCAAATCTTTCTGACTACACTTTTTGCAGAATTAACAACAATTAGTTCAGGGCAGTGTCAACATAGAGATTAAAATCATGGAAGATGCGCAAAGAACCTATAGTCAGGATGAAGAAATGGAAAGGTTGTACGCTAGTATGGGTGTTGAAGGTACAAAATCCAATGGACATAGGGAAGGCTTAAAAGAGAGCATGAACTTGGTAGAGACCATAATTTTTTTTTAAAAGGACATCCAAAGTTATAAAGCCGATAATGACAGACTTATGAAAGACAAGGAGGAACAAGAAGGCTTCAACATCAAGTTGCTACAAATCTTGGACAAAATTGAGAAAAAAATGGATAAGGAGACAGACAAGTAGGTTAGGGAGACACAGATCTCATGACGAGGGAAGAAAAACAAAAAGTGTTGACAAGCATCTCCATCACTCCCCAAGATATTCAGCTGGGAGAGTGCGTAATAGTTTGAGTCCATCTCCTGTCAGAAAGCATAAGAGAAGGATTGGGGTGGACGAGCTACCAGGGGAAATAAATAAGATCAAGTCTCCTACTTTTAATGGTGAGAATAACAAGGATGAGGATGCAAAAACTTGGTTGTTGGGTATGAGGAAATACTTCCAGTTGCATAATTACTCCTCGTAGGTAGAAGGAGAAATTGCCATTTATCAACTCAAGGGGAAGACATAAATGTGGTGGGATCAATATGTACAAGTGCAACATGTTGATGAGAAGAAGGTTACTTGAAGGGAATTCAAGCAATGTTTTGAAAATAAATATTTAACCAGGTGCTACTATGATATGAAAATGAAGGAGTTCTTTGAACTCAAGCTTGGGAGCATGACCATAGACGAGTACAAAAGGAGATTTTTAGAGCTATTGAAATATGTTCCTTTTATCAAGGATGAACAAGTGAAGATTCAAAGGTACCTGAGTGGGATGCCATCATTTATTAGTGATAAGATACAATATGATGATCCCAAGACATTGGAAGAAACTATAAGGAGAGCTAAATGTCTCTACGATCAACAAATGGGAAGACCGACTTTTCAAAAGTCTTGGGAAGACAAGATGAAAAGCAAGGTGGAATAGAGGAAGAAAGGGACCAAGCCACAATTTTCACAAATACTGCGCAAGGACAACCAACTTCCAAGGATTCCAGAATGACTGAGGCAATGGAAACTAGGCCGAGGCAACAACTAATGAATTGTTGAGGTTGCAATGGAAACCATATGTTTAGAGATTGCTCTCAAAGAGGTGCAAAAGTGAGGATTGCGCACAGTGTACGACAAGTTGCGACAGTTGAAGACATGGGAAGAAGTGTTCCTAGAATTAACGCAGCCCTGAACAACAAGCAAGATAAATTTAATTCACACATGATCGAGGTGGAAGGTAAGATTAATGACCAACCCATTGTTATTTTAATTAACTCGGGAGCTAGTCATAGTTATCTAGATCCTAAAATGGTGGAAAGATTCCAATTGCCGAGAAGAAAACTTGGAAAACCTTGGTTGGTTCAGTTAGGTACAGGGGAAAAAAGRAAAATTAATGAGATGGTCAAGGCATGTCCAATGGAAATGAATGGATTGCGCACAAAAGATGATTTGAATATCATACCTTTGGGTTCATATGATTGCCTCGTTGGCATGGATTGGTTGGATCAACATCATGTTGTTCTAGGCTATTATAATAAGGCATTTACTAGMSTAGATGAGCAAGGAAATTTGGGAACAATTCAATGCATTCCAAGAGTTGTGACTATTAGAGAAATTTCACCCTTGCAATTGAAGAAAAGCTACAAGAAAGGATGTCAAGTATTTGCAGTGCACATGGAGCAGGCACTCGTGGATAAAGTGCCAAGTGTTGAAGATTGTGCAGTAATAAAGGAATTCGAGGATGTCTTTAAAGAGATATCGGGGTTGCCACCAAAAAGAGATATTGACTTCTCTATAAATATGATGTTAGGAGCAACTCCTATATCCAAAAATTCACGCCTGAATTAAAGGAGTTGCAGATGCAACTTGAAGAGCTTCTAAAGAAGAGGTATATACGACCAAGTGTGTCACCTTGGGGTGCGCCCATTTTATTTGTGAAAAATAAGGATGGTACACTAAGACTTTGTATTGACTTCAAGCAGTTGAATAAGGTAACAGTGAAGAACAAGTATCGTTTGCCAAGGATATATGACCTCTTTGATCAATTGCAGGGTACACAAATATTTTCAAAGATTGATCTTAGATCTGGATATCACCAAGTGAGAATTAAGGAAGAAGACATCAACAAGACTGCCTTCAGAACAAGGTATGGTCATTACGAGTTTACAGTGGTGCCATTTGGGTTGTCAAATGCACCAATTGTCTTCATGTGTTTGATAAATGGAGTTTTCAGAAGTTATTTAGATAAGTTTGTCATTGTATTTCTAGATGTCATACTTATCTACTCAAAGTCAAAAGAAGAGCACGAACAACACTTGATGATGGTGTTGCAAGTATTGAGGGAGCATCAACTTTATGCAAAGTTGAGCAAGTGTTCATTTTATCAAAGACAGATTCATTATTTGGGTCACGTCATTTCAAAGGAAGGAATAGTTGTGGATCCAACGAAGATAAAAGCGATTGAGGAGTGACTGACACCAAGAAATGTTGCAGAAGTGAGATCCTTTATGGGACTAGCAGAGTACTACAAAAAGTTTATTGAAGGCTGCTCACAAATTGTGCATCCAATTACATTTATGCAAAAGAAAAGTGCATGATTTGAAGGGACTCGATATTGTGGAAGGAGTTTTCAACACTTGAAGAATTTGTTAACAAGTCCGTCAATTTTGAGAATTGTTTATCCTAATGCAGACTTCGTTGTGTGCACAGATGCATGCTAGGAAGGGATCGATGGAGTCCTTAGTCAAAATGGGCTACAAATCAAGAAATTTGAAAGAGCATGAAAGACTCTATGCTACTCATGACTTGGAATTGGTAGCTATAGTGCATGCCTTGAAGATGTGGCGACATTATTTCATGAGTAAAAGATTCGAGTTGAGAACAAACCATTGTGGTCTGAAACATTTGTTTGGACAACCAAGTTTAAATTCTAGACAGAGCAGGTGGTTATAGTTCCTCAGTGAGTATGACTTCGACATAAAGCATATCAAAGGAAAAGAGAACAAGGTGGCTAACGCACTCAACAAGAGGGTGCATGAAATGCATGCTACAACCATTAGCATGTATAAATTGGATTTGTGTGACAAAATTTTAGAATTTGCCAAATAAAATCTATGATATGTGGACATAAAGGGGACTTTACAACAAGGTATGTCACAACATAATTTGGAAGGTTATGAGCTAAGGGAGGATGGGATCCTCATGTACATGCGCAGAGTCTATGTGTCGAATGATCAAGAATTCAAAAGTATGTTGTTGTCAAAGATGCATAAGGTTCCTTATGTTGGACATCCAGGTTACCAGGAGACAATTGTCGCATTCAAGAAGCAATACTATTGGCCAGGTGTGAAAAAGGAAGTTGTTGATTTTATTGCTAAATGTCTTGAATGTTAGAAGATCAAGACCGAGCACAAAAATCCCACTAGTTTGCTACAACCTTTGCCCATTCCTGAGTGGAAGTGGGAAGTTATAATGATGGATTTTATAACTAAGTTGCCTAGGATTTCTAAGCAACACAATTCTATTGTTGTGGTGGTGGACAAGCTTACTAAAGCTACCCATTTTATTCCAGTGAAGTCAACGCACAAGGTAGCGAACATTGTTGAGATATACATGCGAGAAATTACTAAACTGCATGGTATGCCTAAAGCAATTGTGTCTAACAAAGATCCTAAGTTCACTTCAAAATTTTGGAAGGGATTATTCAAAGGAATTGGGACAAGTTTGAACTTTAGCAAAACATATCACCCAGAATAAGATGGATAAACAGAGAGGGTAAACCAGGTAATAGAAGATATGTTATGGATGTATGTGATGGATAAACCATCAAAACAAGAAGACTACTTGCATTTGGTAGAGTTCGCTTACAACAATGGATATCAAGCATCTTTAAAGATGAGTCCATTTAAAGCACTGTATGGTAGAAGGTGCAACACACCTGTGAGTTGGGACAACCCAAGAGACCGCACAGTAGTTGGGCTAGATCTGCTCCGGGAAATGGAAGAGTAGATGGTATAGATAAGGCCAAATATAAAGGTTTCCCACGACAAACATAAAAGTTACATTGATAAAGGGCAAACTCTTAGAGAATTTAAAGTGGGTGACCATGTGTTCCTAAAAGTAAAAGCAAGACGAAGTTCCCTAAAGTTGGGGAATTTCTCTAAGATAGCAACACGATATTGTGGGCCATTCGAAATCCTAGAGAGGATTGGACTTGTCGCATATATGTTGGCTCTACCTGCATCCTTGAGTATTCATAATATATTCCATGTTTCTTTACTTAAAAAGCATATACCTGATTCTAATCATGTCATTGATTGGAATGTGATTCAGGTGGAGCAAGAGGGCGACATCCGAGTTCAACCAATGTGCATATTGGATAAGAAAGTCAAGACGCTCTGAAATCGAATAGTAGTACTGGTAAAGATCTAGTGGACCTGTTACGGTCCCGAGGATGCAACCTGAGAACATGAGGATGTTATGCGGGCATAGTATCTGCATCTCTTTGAATACTTTTGAAAGTCTTGAGTATACATGTGTATGTAATGCACTAATGACAGTGCATACATAACGGGGCGGGGACTGTAATATCCCTAGGATGAACCCCAATTGTAAATGTAAATATAAATCTTTTTATATATTTATATAAGTTGGTGAGTCGTTGGTATCAAGTCTTGGATTTAGTTTTGTGTGCACATTCCATAGTTTGGTGATTGCGTGATGATTGTGCATTAAGGAAAGAATGCATACATTTTATAGTGTAACACGCACTTGTGTAAGTGTGTGAGGATGGTGCACCAAAAGAAGAGGGTGCACATCCCAAAGTCTTTTGCACATCAGATTAAGAGCACAATTTTGAGGCCAAAGAAACTGTTGGATTACTAAGAGGGGGGTGAATCAGTAATAGAGCAATTTAATCATTTTTCACCATAAAATGCAAGTGTTATATCAATGTAGCATTATTATCCAATAGTTGCAGAGTAAATAAATGAACAAATGAGCAATCACACACATACACGGTACACTAGTGTTTTATGTGGAAACCCAGAGGAGGAGAAAACCACATAATACTTTTTTTTTATATGTCTTTAAGAATTACATTCATTGGACGCACCAACTTCCTTTATTTTCCAGCTGCAACTGGAAGGAGGCTCCAACCCCTTATGTTCTTAGGCTACAACCTGAGGGAAGCTCCAAATCCCTAATTCTCTGGCTACAACCAAAAGGAGGCTATAATCCCCTATGTTCTCCGACTACAACCGGAAGGTGGCTACAACCACTTGTCATTGCCCCATCCAAACACCTTGACGTATAAGTAGAATGATGGAACCACTGTCACACTATCACTATTAGATATACTGATGTAAACCTGTACCAATCAACCTACACCAAACAATCTGTACCAATAACCTGAACCATGCATCAATTTATACCAAACAACCTATCACAACAACATGTCTCATCAATCTTATCAACCAAATTAGATCTACTCATCAAGATCAATCACCAAGACAACTCTCAAAGATGTGCATCAACCAAGCATAACACAACAACTCATAATCATCACCAAGATCAAATTTATGTGCTTATAATAATATGCCAATACAAGTATACTACATCATCCAAAAACCATGTGTCAACAATATTACTAACAAGTACCTCCAACCATGTACCAAGTATGCACCAATCATGTATCAACTACTCATCAACTATGACTCATCAAGATGTACCAACATCATCAACTATACACCTCATGTATGTGCCAACTCATCAACTACTTTTCTCAACCATGTACCCAACATGTACCTCAACCAAAAGGCCTCATCAATTTCATCATCCAAATCTGATTTGTAACTTTGTAATATACCTGGTGTATATGATCCCATACCTGCAAACCTTCCTTAACTTTAACAACAAGAGACTATCATTTTCATCAAACTTTACTTTAGTCTCACATGACTAGTTTTGGACTAGTCAACAACCCTAACTTGAAATAATCATAAATATGTACCTGTAATGAATAAAGATATGAAAATAGTACACGATATTATTTAGTGTGTTTTATGCAATTCCTCTAGGTGTCATTACTTGGAACCTCTCAGAAAATGAGTTATAGAAAAAATGGCATATCTTGTTGAAGTATGGCTTATTCTAGAGAGAGAACTTGTAGAGCGTGCCCCACACAGAATATTTGTTGTATGGATATGAAAATTGTACACAGAATACTAAAGATTGTACTCTAACAAACACATCTGGTCTTACTAAATTTGGATCTGTTATGAAGAAGTTATGACGTTTTTACCCGAAACACCTGTTTTAGACTAGTTTCGAGACTAGCCACAAACCCTATTTTCCACGGAGTGTAACTCAAAAAATACAACAACCCATAAGCTGAAATTTGTACCACAACTACTTGGATATGTTTCCTCAACGGCCTCCCAATTTCACGTTCTGATTCATTCTAGAAAAAAAATTATTGTGAAAATGGTGAGATGACCTGTAAATAACATACCTCAGAAAGCATCATCAAAAGAATTTATCCTCCCTTGAATTTCGGCCTTCTTTACTTCACCTTCCCTCTGAAATTAGGATTAGATATCCTTTGGTTACCTCAATCACTTGTAGATATTCAAAATTCTCAGGTGTTGTTAAAATGAAAGAGCCTTGCCTCTTATTTATACTTTCATGTAGCTTCCTCAAGGGGTTACCTTTTAACCATCTTAACCCACTTTCCGTATTTAAGGTTAACCCACTTCTAACCACTTGTTTACTTAGTAATTTCTCCATTGACTTTATTATTTAAAGAATTTCTTTTGCATCCACTTTGATTTATAGTACACTCATCACTTCACTTTATTATTTAAATAATTTCTTCTTTGCAAACACTTTGACTACTTTGACTTTTTGGGGCTTCAAGATGATTCGTGAGGGTTCTCCAACTTCACATGGCCATAAATCTCTAATCGTGAGGATTTATGTGACGTTCCACATACCACTAGAAATGGCATGACATGTACTATTCATCTAGAATAGTCTTTCCTGCAAATATATCAAAACTTGTATCATTATCCATCAAACAAAGTTGGGTCCATTACCCAAACTTGGGTTCTCCAACTTCACATGGCCATAACTCTTTAACCGTGAGGAGTTATGTGATGTTCCACATACCACCGAAAATTGAATGACATATACTATCCATATAGAAAAGTCTTACCTTCAAATATATTAAAATTCATACCGTTATACATCAATCAAACTTGGGTCCAGTACCCAAACCTCTATGCTACCAGAATTCACTACCATAATTTCTCCAAGGATTGACATCGATCAATAAGGGTTGAAATCAATCTACAATATCACTCTCCAATGGTTGACATCAATGAAAACCAACAATCCATACCAATTGTCCATCAACCTAAACCAATTGTTTGACAATCCCCCCCTTTGGCATTGATGGCAACACTTAGTCATGATAACATTCATGCTTATACTCCTCATCAATGTTTCTATCTCTCCCCCTTTGACATCAATGGCAAAGGGTATCTCCCCTTGACTGAACTCTCCTTGGGGATTCTCCCCCTGTCTACATGCCTTTGTGCTCTCTCTGCAAGAATTTCTATCCTGCATCTGATAAATCTCTCCCTCTTTGTCATCAATGGAAAATGTATCTTTCCATCTGGGGTTGCTCCCCCTAACTGAACTGTCCTTGGGAATACTCCCCCTGACTGAACTCTTCCTGGAAATAGTCTCCCAACCTGAATTGTCCTCTTTATGGTGCTTTCTCATGTAAATCTAAGACATATAAGATAAGCATTCATTTTGGAGTAGAAATTACTCAGAGTCTTTGGCGAAGATACTCAAAGGCTTCCCGTGGAAGCAGTTTTGTAAAGATGTCTGCCACTTGTTCTTTTGTGCCCACATATTCAACTCTGATGTTCTTCTCTGCAACTTGTTCCCGTAGAAAGTGATACTTGATTGGAATGTGCTTCGTTTTGGAGTTCATCACCGAGTTCTTTGAGACACTGATGGCACTTATATTATCACAATAGATTGGAATGGGATCATCATACTCAACCTGTATATTTGTCAGAGTTTGTTTCATCCATATAACTTGTGTACAACATGTTGTTGCTGCAATATACTCTGCCTCGACTGTAGATAAGGATATTGATGATTGTTTCTTGCTTAACCATGATACTAAACACTCACCTAAGTAGAACACTGCTCCATTGGTGCTTCGTCGGTCACCAATGCAACCTGCCCAATCTGCATCTGTGTAGGCAATAAGTGATAAATCCTTTCCTTTTGGATACCATAATCCAAACTCTTTTGTTCCTTTGAGATATATGAAAATCCTTTTCACTGCTAATACATCTGATTCCTTTGGTGATGCTTGAAATCGTGCCACGTGTCCAACTGCCTCCATTACATCTGGTCTGGATATTGTCACATATAGTAAGCTACTAATCATTGAAATGTATTGTCTCTGGTCTATAGACTTTGAATCATCATCTTTGTTTAACTTGCAACTGGTTTGCATATGAGTGGTAACTAGTTTTAAATCTTCCATTCTGAACATCTTTAGCATTTCTCTGATATACTTAGTTTGAGAAATAAAAATTCCTTGGTTGCTTTGACATATCCGAAGACCCAGAAAGAAGGATAGTTCTCCAAGTAATGACATGTCAAATTCATTCTGCATATCCTTTGCAAATTTTTGGCTTAACATGTCATTAGTACTTTCAAAAACAACATCATCAACATAAATTTCAATTAATAAAATACTACCTTGAGTTACCTTGATGTAGAGGTTGTTGTTTGCGCTTCATTTCCATATTTCGTAGGGAGTTTTGTCATTATTGTTTCTGAGCATTACTCTATTTTGAATGTGAGTTGTTGTATGCACGACATGTGTCCAGAAAATATCTGTCAATTTGGAATCCATTAGCATTGTTCGAGTCATTTCCCGCGTAATTATCATCCATTATGATAATGTTCCTTTGTCTCTGAACCACTCTTTGAACCAATATCTGAATCCATCCTCTCGTCCACTGTCACATATCTGTCCAGACCTGCTAAGAATTCTTACGAATCCATCTCTATCCATACTATCCAAGACTCTAGTTGTGCAATTGTCCATAATGCTGACCCATTTATCACTATACTATCATGAAGTCTTGATTAATCTATCAAACTGTACTTTTGCTAACTGACTGCTCTGAATCTGTCTTCTCAAACTTTGCAATCTGCTCGAAAGATGGTCCTTTGGTCTATCACAACTATCGCATAGACTCCCCCTATCTAATATTCATATTACCTGGGAGTCTCTAAGCCGGATGGCTCAGAACAATTCCTGCTCTGATGTGTATTCATCATCATCTTCATTGGTAGATTCATCATCTCTCTGAGCTCTGACTTCTTTCTTTCTGTCTGTGGATTCATCTTTCACTACTATGCCTGAAAGTACAATCTCTTGAACCTATTCCTTATTTACTTGTCCTTCTTTTCTTTCAGTTATTTTCCAAACCTTTATGTATCTGACATCTTTTTTTTCTCTGTAGAATTTTCTTCATCTCGTTTATTGCCAATCTTGCGATCTCTGGGACTTGGACTTTGTTCAATTGTTCTTCGTGTTTTCTTATCCACACTTTCTTACATCTGATATCAGTGTTCTCTTTCATGGAATTGTTGATCATGCTTTTACAATCACTAGCTATGTGTCCATAGTTATGACATTTGTAACATTCAATGTTACGTGGGACCACATAGGCATTTCTTGCTTGAACATTTCTTTTATAATCCCTACAATCTGCAACCTTATGTCCAAAGTTAGTACAATAAAAACAATGACCATAAAATAAATTTGCATACCTGGGAGTGAATGATCTTCTTTATGATGCAGGAGCATCATCAACAAGCACATGTGGAGGGACAACTCAGTGCCTTAGTGCGTTTGAATCATTTCAAAATCTTAACTGTTGGCATTTCCTGCAAATCTTTTTGAAACGATAAAAAACTGAAGAAGATCAAACGCTTGGGAGCCAAGTGATCACGAGTGACCTGGGAGTTTCACTCCTAGTCTTGAATGTAATGGAAATTAAGTAGTAGTTAGTTTTTTTTTTCTTGAGTAGACGAGTAGTCCCGGGGAGGGGACCCTAAGAACCCTCTGAAATAAATAGAGGTTTTGTACGCCCGAATGAGGCTGTTGCAAGTTAGTAGGAGTTTTTTGTGATTTATTGTTGCTGAGTTTTGTTGTTGTTTTATCATAGTTGTAGCCAATTTACTTTTGAATGAATATAATAGAGGAAAATTGATCCAATGCATGGTGTTGCTACAGTTTACAATTCCCTGTTATTTTTGGTTTCATGAATGAATGAGTTATGTTGTTGAATACATGAAACTGTGAAGTGTTTAGGTAAGTTTCAATTGTTCTCTTCGTTGAGTCCATGCAAGGTCTGCATACAATCCGCAAGGAGTGCGTTGACAGAGTTTATTTCGACTCAGAATCTCATAAGAGATAAACGCAAAACTTCCCTTTGCAAGGAGTACAAAGAGACTGCTGCAAGGTGTGCACAAACATCGCAAGAACTTAAGCCTTGCGTGAGAACATGTTGCAAGGAGTGCATAGATTCAAAAATCGACTAAGTGTCGAGAACGGGACTACGAAGCGCAAGGAGTGCGTAAAGAGATTTCGTTGGAAAAAATCACTAAGCCCGAATTTCGTCAGAGATTCCGAGTTCGCAAGGAGTGCGTCGGAATCAAACTCAGGAGAGACAACAACCAAGAATCAACAGAGAGGAGGAAGTCTGTTTAAGGTTGCGAAGTGATGACTGAGATCCGTTCAAAGGAGTGAGATCGTCCCAGGTCGTCGGATCTGGGAAAAGTTACACAGTTGTTAATCGCGGGTTCTTTTGGGGCTTCGCGGATCGGAGGATTCGAAGTATCGAGGAGACAAAAATCCCGAAACCCGAAAGTCTGAAGTAAATCTGAATCGTCAGATCCAGAAGGACATGTGGCGACCAATTGCAAGCTTTGTATAAAAGCTTGTGGGTTTCAGTTGAGATTTGAAATTCCCGAAACTCGAAGTTCAAAGTGAATCTGGACCATCAGATCCAGACGGATGCGTGGCAGAAATCAACGCACTTCGAGAGAAAGAAAAAGTTAAGAGTTGAGATTTCCGAAGTCTGAAATCCCAAAACGGTTAGAGTCGTCGATTTGAGGAGGACACGTGGCAGGAGATCTGTCATTGCGGAGAAAGTGAGGTTTGAGAGTTGAAACTTCGAAACTCGAATCGTGAAGTAAATCACGACTATTGATTTGAAAGGAGAAGATCTGAATTGTTGATCGAGAGGTCCCACCTAAGATCGCAAGATCAACGGTCACGCTACATTGAGGGGATAGAAAGTGTTCGGAATTTAAAAATCTGAGAGCGGGCTGCAACTGAAACCACAGTATTGGAAACGGGAGATGTGACAGTTGGAGGTGAATTGTGGGGAGAAAAGCGGTGTGGCCTTAAACCACTTTAGGTCGCGCCCACAATCGCGTGTTTACGCAAGGACATGCCCCGAGGTCACATACGGGAAATAACTAACGACAGAAGAGCTAGTTCCTGGAACTAACAATTCAACAACGCGAAAGGAGAGGTTGCGGGTGCCATAAACCTTGCACCAGGAGACTAGAAGGGCCTGTGTTAAATCACTAGTGAGACCATTAAGGTTTCAGAGAGCCAATTCATCTCCAATAATCTAAGATCCTGGACCGAGAGGTCGAGCAGCTCGAGGAGAGAATGGGGGTTTGCATCAAGTGGTATCATAGCATGATTTCGTCTGTAGATTTCAGGCGAAGGAGACAAAGGAAATAATATGATACCATCAAGTGGTATTAGAACCTGAAATTGTTTTCAGGAAGCGAAAAAGAGCTCGAAGGTGTACTCTGTGTGTGAGAGACAGTCAGCACAATGCCACCAAGGAGACATGTGGAGCCACCTTTAGCCAATCGCACTATGGAAAGAGAAATGAGAGAGCTTCGTGCAAGATTAGAGGCGATGGAGGTAGCGCAGAGGAGGGCTCCTGATGTTGGGGACATCAATGATGCAAAGAGTGAAGAAGTAGAAGTCGAAGAAGTTGTAGGAGAAAATGTTGTCGAGGAACACTTGCTGAGAGCGGTTGTTAAATTGGGAGCTAGAGCCAAAGTAGACATCCCAATGTATGAAGGCAATCTGGATGTTGAAGAATTGTTGGATTGGATAACATCTATGGACAAATATTTCGACTATGAAGATGTCGATGAGGAGAAAAAGGTGAGACATGTTGTCACTAGAATGGAAGGGCATGCAACACTGTGGTGGGATGAACTGCAGGCTGAGAGGAGAAGTAAAGGAAAACATAAGATAAAGAATTGGGACAGAATGGTGGCCAAGCTAAAGGCTAAATTCATGCCCAAAGATTATGAGATAAATCTATTCAGGAAGTTACAGAACCTGAGACAAAAGGGTATGACAGTGAAAGAGTACACGGAGGAGTTCTACAAGTTGAATATCAGGACTTGATAGCGAGAGAAGGATGAGGAAAAAGTTGTCAGGTATATAAATGGCCTGAGGTATGAAATCCAGGATGAGATCACCCTGATGTCAGTGAGGACAGTAGAGGATTCTTATCAGATTGCTCTGAAGGCAGAGGAGAAGTTGGCCAAGAAATAGAGTCAACGAAACAAAGGCAGAAGCCCAAGCAAAGGCAAGGGAGTTGCCCATGATAAGGCACAAAAATCCAAAGATGGGATTGAGAAACCACAGAGTCACTCAGAAAGAGAAGGAAGTTCCCAAGGAAGACAAGGTGGTGGAAGAAGTTCTTCTAGAGGAAGAGGAAGAAGCAGAGGAGGAGAAGTAAGGTGTTATGCCTGTGGAAAGACAGAACACATGTCTTGGGAATGTCCTGAGAAGAAGAGAGAAGGAGGAGGTGAAGCTCATATTTCTGAAGCACATAAAATGAATGTTGAAACAGAAGGTGCAGAGGATGGAAGATCCCTGATGTTGAGGAAGGTTCTCTTAAAACCATAATCGGAAATTGAAAAGCTAGTGCAGAAGAACAGTTTATTTAGGACAACTTTCAAGACTAAAGACAGAGTATGCAAGGTGATAACTGATAGTGGGAGCACTGACAATCTAGTATACACAAAGATGGTGGAGAAATTGGAGCTGGAGACAACTACACACCCGAATATATACAAAGTCTCATGGTTGCAAAAAGGACACCAGGTAATGGTCACTAAATAATGCCTCGTTGAATTTAAAATAGGTGGATATAGAGATGAAATTTTGTGTGATGTGATTCCCATGGATGTATGCCATGTTTTGTTGGGAAAACCATGGCAATTTGACAAAAATGTTATTCATGATGGGAGGAAGAATACATACACCTTGGAGAAGAATGGTAGGAAACACATGTTGTTACCAATAGAGGAGAAGAGAGTAAAATAAGAAGCCAACACAAGCATACTTCTCATAAGTGGGAAGGAACTCCTGAGAGAAGTCAAGAAGGAACAAGAGATTCAGTTTGTTGTGGTGAGGAAACCCAGAGTTGTCCTTACAAGTACTTCGATGGATGATTTGCTTGAAGAAGTTCGGGAGTTGTTGGATAATTTTGTTGAAATAGGAGTGGATGAGTTTCCTAACTCATTCCCACCCATCAAAAGTATCAGCCATCATATTGATTTGATACCAGGAGCAAGCCTGCCAAACAAAGCAACATACAGATTGACCCCTCAAGAGAATGAGGAGGTAAAGAACCAAGTCCGGGATTTGTTAGACAAGGGTTTGGTCAGAGAGAGCTTGAGTCCATGTGCAGTACCAACTGTGTTGAGTCCAAAGAAGGATGGAGGATGGAGATTGTGTACAGACTTGAGGGCCATAAACAAGATCACCATCGGGTATAGATTTCCTTTGCCAAGAATGGATGACTTAATGGATTGTTTAAGTGGAGCAAATTTATTTTCTAAGATAGATTTGAAAAGTGGATTTCACCAAATAAGAATGAGAGAAGATGATGAATGGAAAACAACCTTTAAGACAAATCAAGGGTTGCATGAGTGGCTTGTTATGCCATTTGGCTTAACAAATGCCCCAAGTACTTTTATTAGATCGATGAATGAAATACTGAAAGATTTCATTGGCAAATTTGTGGTTGTATATCTGGATGAATACTGGTCTTTAGCAAGACTAAAGAGGAGCATTTGAGACATCTAACATTAGTGATGAGGAGACTACAGCAGGAGAAGGTTTTGATAAATCTGAAGAAGTCCCCTTTTATGAAGACATAACTCATTTACTTGGGTTTTGTGATCTCTTCAAATGAATTGAAGATGAATCCAGAGAAGGTGAAAGCAATCAAAGAACGACCATCACCAAGGAGTATGTTTGAAGTGAGAAGCTTCCATGGATTAGCAAGTTTCTATAGGAAGTTCATCAGAGATTTTAGTGGAATTTGTGCACCAATGATGGATACAGTGAAGAAGAGGCACAAGTCTTTTAAATTGACAGAGGAGGCCGAAAGGAGCTTCAATATATTGAAGGAGGAGATAACAGAACGACCAATTATGGTCTTACCAAATTTTGTAAAGACATTTCAAGTGAGATGTGATGCAAGTGGAGTTGCAATTGGAGCAGTCTTGAGCCAAGATAATAAACCAGTTGCATACTTCAGTGAGAAGCTGAATGAGACTGAGAGAAAGTACTCCACATATGACAAAGAGTTTTATGCCATAATTCATGCTTTGAAGAAATGGAGGCACTACCTCGTTCCAAAGGAATTTGTCTTGTATAACGATAACCAGGCTTTACAATTCATAACTAGACAGGAAAAATTGAATCAGAGACATGCAAAGTGGACGGAGTTTATGCAGAATTTTACTTTTGTCATAAAACATATTTCTGGAAATGCTAACAAAGTTGATGATACATTGAGTAGGAGATGTTTGATTTTGTAGGAGTTTCAGGTGAATACCTTAGGGTTTGAACACCTCAAGGAAATGTACAGTGAGGATCCATATTTCAAGGAAGCATATGAAGCATGTGCAAATCCTGTGCTAAGAGACAAGAACCAGTGGACAAAGTATATGATTCAAGAGGGATTGTTGTTCAAGGGCAATTAGTTGTGCATACCAAAATGCTCAATGAGGGATAACCTTTTGAAGGAAAAGCATAGTGGAAGATTGGTTGCACATTTCGGCCATGATAAAACATTTGCACAGTTAAGTAATGCATATTATTGGCCAGGTATGAGAACATAAGTGATAAAGTTTGTGAACAGAGGTAGAATTTGCCAACATGCAAAAGGTAAAAGATAGAACACCGGATTGTATCAACCATTGCCAATACCAGAGAGGCCTTGGGATGCAATAAGCATGGATTTTGTTTTGGGACTGCCAAAAACACAAAGAGGATGTGATTCCATATTCGTGGTGGTGGATATATTTTAAAAGATGGCACACTTTGTCCCGTGCTAGAAGACTAGTGATGTAACACATGTTGCAAATTTATTTTTCAAGGAAGTTGTTCGTCTCCATGGATTACCCAAAAGTATTGTCTCAGACAGAGATACCAAATTTGTTGGTCATTTTTGGAGAACACTGTGGAAGAAGTTGGGGACACATTTGTCCTTCATCTCAACTTATCACCCTCAGACAGATGGACAGACTGAGGTGGTGAACATAAGTTTGGGAAACTTATTGAGGAGTCTGGTTACTGAGCATCATAATCAGTGGGATCAGATTCCGCCACAAACAAAATTTGCATACAATGAATCACCAAATAGGAGCACTGGAAAGAGCCCATTCCAAATACTGCATGGAATGTAGGCAAGAGGAGTAGTTGAATTGAGAGACTTGGAACATAGTGAGATTAGAAGCGTTGGAGCAGAAGGTTTTGCTACAAAAATTCAGAAGCTCCATAGCCAGATCAGAAAGCAGTTGCAGAACTCTAGCCAAGAGTACAAGCGCAGAGTTGATCAACATCGCAGAGAGCTTCAATTTGAAGTAGGAGATCAGGTTCTAGCTCATCTCAAGAAATAAAGGTTTCCAAGAGGAACATATAACAAGTTGAAGATGAAGAAGATAGGGCCATGTAAAATATTAATGAATTTTGATGCAAATGCCTATGAGATTGAGTTGCTAGATGATGTGGGCATATCGCCAATATTCAACATATCAGACCTGTATCCTTACAGGGAAGATGACACAGAGAGATAGAAAGATTAGGAGAAGATTCAGTGGGAGAAGCAAATGCCTGTAGCAGAAAAACCACAGATGGAGAAGATTGTTGAACAGAGGATTGGCAAGAAGACCAGGAGGAAGACCTATTTTGAATATTTGGTCAAGTGGAAGGGGCACTCGATAGAAGATGCCAGTTGGGAAAATGAAGTTGATATCCAAAAGCATGGAAAGTCAGTGCAGGAGATCATGGACATGAGTCCATGAATTTTTGGCCAGAGGAGTATGATGCATGAGCATCGTCAGCAAGCACACGTGGAGGGACAACTCAGCGCCTCAACACGCCTTTGAATCATTTTAGAATCTTAACCGCTGGCATTTCCTGCAAATCTTTTTAAACTAAAGAAGATCAAACGCTTGGGAGCCAAGTGATCTCGAGTGACCTAGGAGTTTCACTCCTAGTCTTGAATGTAACAAAAATTAAGTAGCAATTATTTTTTTCTTTCTTGAGTAGACGAGTAGTTGGGGGGGGAACCGTAAGAACCCTCTGAAATAAATAGAGGTTTTGTATGCCCAAATGAGGTTGCTTCAAGTTAGTAGGAGTTTGTTGTGATTTAATTGTTGTTTTATCATAGTTGTAGCCAATTTACTTTTGAATCAATATAGCAGAGGAAAATTGATCCAATGCATGGTGTTGCTATAGTTTACAATTCCCTGTTATTTTTGGTTTCATGAATGAATGAGTTATAATGTTGAATACATGAAACTGTGAAGTGTTTAGATAAGTTTCAGTTGTTCTCTTTGTTGAGTCCATGCAAGGAGTGCGTTGACAGAGTTTACTTCGACTTAGAAGCTCATAAGAGATAAACGTGAAACTTCCCTTTGCAAGGAGTGCAAAGAGATTGCTGCAAGGTGTGCATAGTCGTCGCAAGAACTTAAGCCTTGTGTGAGAACCTGTTGCAAGGAGTGCATAGATTAAAAAATTGACTAAGTGTCGAGGACGGGAC
The DNA here is from genome assembly GCA_032191745.1 of Picea mariana. Lineage (NCBI taxonomy): Eukaryota > Viridiplantae > Streptophyta > Pinopsida > Pinales > Pinaceae > Picea > Picea mariana. The sequence continues at coordinate 119,590 of JASDQU010435609.1, read as the reverse complement.
TGCGAAGCGCAAGGAGTGCGTAAAGAGATTTCGTTGGAAGAAATCACTAAGCCTGGATTTCGTTAGAGATTCTGAGTTCGCAAGGAGTGCGTCGGAATCAAGCTTAGGAGAGAMAACCACCAAGAATCCACAGAGAGGAGGAAGTCTATTTAAGGTTGCGAAGTGACAACTGAGATCCATTCAGAGGAGTGAGATCGTCCCAGGCCGTCGGATCTGAAAAAAGTTACGCAATTGTCAATCGCGGGTTCTTTCGAGGCTTCGCGAATCGGAGGATTTGAAGTATCGAGGAGACAAAAATCCCGAAACCCAAAAGTCTGAAGTAAATCTGGACCATTAGATCCAGAAGGATGCGTAGCGACCGATCATGAGCTTCAGATAAAATCTTGTGGGTTTTAGTTGAGATTTGAAATTCCCAAAGTCTGAAGTGAATCTAGACTGTCAAATCTAAAGGGACGCATGGCAGAAATCCGTGCACTTCGAGAGAAAGAAAAAGTTAAGAGTTGAGATTTCCGAAGTCCGAAATCCCGAAACGGTTAGAGTCATTGATTTGAGTACACGCGGCATGAGATCTGTCATTGCGAAGAAAGTGAGGTTTGAGAGTTGAAACTCCAAAACCCGAATCGTGAAGTAAATCACGAGCGTTGATTTGAAAGGAAAAGATTTGAACCGTTGATCGAGAGGTCCCACCTGAGATTGCAAGATTAACGGTCGCGCTAAATTGCGGGGACAAAAGGTGCTCGAAATTTAAAAATCTGAGAGAGGGCCACAACTGAAACCACGGTATTGGAAATAGGAGATGTGGCAACTGGAGGTGAATTGCGGGGAGAAAAGCGGTGTGGCCTTAAACCACTTTAGGTCATGCCCGCAATCACGTGTTTATGCGAGGACATTGGCTGAGGTCACATACGGGAAAGCGCTAACGGAAGAAGAGCTAATGCCTGGAATTAGCAGTTTAGTAGGACGAAAAGAGAGGTTGTGGGTGCCATAGAACCTGCACCAGGAGACTAGAAGGGCCTATGTTAAATCACTAGTGAGACCATTAAGGTTTCAGAGAGCCAATTTGGCTCCAAGAATCAAAGATCCTTGATCGGGAGGTCGAGCAACCCAAGGAGAGAAGGGTGGTCTATATCACTTTGTGGCGTAGCCCTTTTGGATTTTTTCCTTGACTGATAATGATCATGATTGCAGATTTTTTGTGGCTTGAACATGGATGGGATTCTTGAAGATGTATCTTCAATATTTTTCTTAGCTTCTGGTTGACTATGATTCATTCCTTTGAGTACTTTTGCATAACTCTTTCTATTTTCTTCATTCTTATTTTCTAGCAACTTAGAGTGCTTCTCTTCATTCTCTATAACTGAATTTAATGTTTCTGTCTCTTCAACGTTCTTGTTGAGCTTGACGATTTTACTTCTCAATGTGACAACTTCTTCTTCAAGCTTCTCAACCTCTTCTTTTTTCTTCATTATCTGAGACTTCATGACTTCTTCTATTCTTTTCGCTTATTCAAGCTGAATTTTTAATGTGATTATTTATTCTTCAAGTCCTTTCTCTTCTTGACCAAACTCTGTCTCAAGATGGTTTATATCGTTAGTTCTTCCCTTAAGATGATCTGTCAATATCTTCTCTCTCATTTCTGGTTCTTCTTTATGTGCTTCTATGTTGGCTTCCAAATACTGCTTTTGATATTCAAGGTTTTCTTCAATCTTTCTGTCTTCTTCTAGCTGAGTTCTTAAGTTCTCGATGACCTATTGGGCTTCTTAAAAAATGTGAACACTTTCCTTTTGTTTCATCGATTCTTTCTTGAGTGACTTGTTTTCTTCTCTTAGTTCATCTAAAGCACTAATCAATTATGCGTCATAATTGTCTTCATTTTCAATTAGTTTTTTTTATCTCATTTCCTTCGTGTCATTCTATTTCAAGATGTCCATGTTTTTCAAAATTAAAGCAAAACAACATACCTCGGGTGATTATGTACTCTTCATCTTCTGAATATGTTTGACATGGTGAACATAATTCTTCTTGATTTGTATCTGCATCTTCTTTGGCATTTTCTGAATCTGCGATGGGTGAAGAAATTATGTCATGTAACTTATCCCAAAGTTTTTTGGCTGATGAACATTTACCAACCTTTTCTCTTACCGGATTAGGTAATCCTTCCCAAATGAAATCCATTTCTATTTTGTTATTCTTCTTCAATTCCTTCTTGGTTGCAGTATTTTCTGTTAGGAACCAAATATCAATATAGCATAGAAAAACCTTAGAATAAGTACTCAACGCCTTGAAAAATAGTGAAATTTAGATAATAAGCCTCTTCGAGGGGGTAACCTCCTTATGCCCACATAAATGTTCAATTACAAGATGATTCCAAATGAAAATGTCTCCTTGGTATATATAGGAGACTAGGAGGTATAATTACAACTAATGGAATAAAGTCGACATAAGTAAAATAACATTACTAATGTAATATGCCCCAATTAAGGGGTAATGAGCCACTATTTAGGGCTTAACATGCCCCTCCCCTTGAGGCAAGTGTTGTATACAACGCTTGAGTAACTCTGGATGCTTATGTTTAAAAGACTCATCTTCCCAAGTGGAATCTTCAGCCGGTAGTTTCCTCCATTTAATGAGATATTTTGAAATGGATCTATTCCTCAACTAGCGGATTCTTGTGTCAGTGATGGATTCAGGCTCCAATATGGTTTTTCCTTCCTCATCAAGTTCTGGCAATATAGTTTGAACTGGGATCTTGTCACCTATAACCTTTTTTAAGCATGAAACATGGAAAACTGGGTGTACTCGTGAAGATGCAGGCAACTCCAATTTGTATGCCATAGTACCAATCTTTTTCAACACCTTATAAGGGCCATAGTACTTTGGTGATAATTTATTGTCCTTCTTGGCTTGCTTGAGGGACATCTGTTTATATGGTTGTAGTCTTAAAAACACCCAATCCCCTACTTCAAAACTTCTTTCACTACGATGTTGATTTGCTTGTTGTTTCATGCGATTTTGTGCCATGGTCAGGTTGTCCTTTAATATTTGGAGAACTTGTTGTTGATGTTCGATGTGGTCTTCCACTGCTTGAACCTTATATTTTCCTTTCAGAGAAGAAGTGATGGAAGGAGGGTGGTATCCATAGAGTGCCATAAATGGTGTCATTTTTGTTGCAATATGAAAGGAAGTGTTATACCACCACTCTGCTAAGGGTAACCATTTGAACCATTGTGTTTGTTTATCAGAGACAAAGCAACGAAGTTATCCTTCTAGACATTTGTTCACTATATCGGTTTGTCCATCAGATTAAGGACAATAAGATGAGCTATGAGCCAATTGAGTACCCAAAAAAGAAAATAATTTTGTCCAAAAATGTCCAGTGAAGATGGGATCTATGTCACTTACAATAATCTTTGGGCTGCCATGTAGCTTTTGAACTGTCTCCATAAATGCGGTGGCAACTGTACTGGCTTTGAAGGGATGAGAGAGTGCACAAAAGTGTGCGTACTTGGTCAGTCTATCAACAATCACCATGATGACACTCTTTCCTTGAGACTTCGGTAACCATGTGATGAAATCCATGGAAACCTCCTCCCAATGTCGACTTGGGATGGCTAATGGTTGTAAAAGACCCGAGGTCTTAATTGTTTCCACCTTATTTTGTTGGCAAACCAAACATTCTGCCACAAACCTTTGAACATCAGTTTTAAGGCCATCCTAAAAAAATTTCTTCTTGACCCTATGGTAGGTTTTTAAAAATCCTGAGTGCCCTCCTACTGGAGAGGTGTGCAATTCCAATAGTACCTTTTGTTTGAATTGGGAGTTCTTACATAAATATAAGTGATCTTTGTACCATAGTGAATCATT